>PVJS01022188.1:0-23277 GCA_004027185.1 Glis glis
GGCTGGGCGTGGTGGCACACGCTTGTAATCCCAGTACTTGGGAGGCTGAGACAGGAGGATCACAGGTTTGAGGCCAGCCTCAGCTACTTAGTGAGGCCCTCTGCAGCTTAGTGAGACCCTGTTTCCAAATAAAGAATAAAAAATAGGGCTGGGGGTGTGGTTCAGAGGTAGAATGCCTCTGGGTTCAATCACCAGTACCGCAAAAAAAAAAAAAAAAAATTACAAATGTCATCCCCTCCCCCGGCGTCCCCTGTAGCTGACCCCAAAGCTTGTGAAGCTGCTAGCTCCACCAATAGCAAGGAGTACAGTGCCCAAGCCTGGTGGTAGGAGTGCAGAGCCCACCAGCTCTGGCGTCAGGCGCGTGCTTGCATACTTGGCAGCACCCTTTTTTGCAAAAAAGTAAAATTGCCTTGCCAAACAATTTTCAAACATGTGCTTTTTTGACGCCATGAAAACTGATTTCTAACAAGTCGCGTGTGTGTGTGCACGCACACACACACACACAGGTGCACTGACCAGGCAAAAGGCTCAGTGGTAAAGTATGTGCTTAGCATGGGTGAGACAAAGCTCTGGGTTTAATCCCCAGCACAAACCACCACCAAAAATTTTAAAAAGATATTTGTTTTTACTGCCCCTTTGTGGCCTGAGCCAGCTCCCCTCCCCAACCCTAGTGGACTCACCTGCCCAGTGCCTCAAAGAGGAGGGGAAAGGATTAGGGCCGGGCGGGTAGGTGGAAGGAGCCTTGCAGGGGCAGGGTATACTCAATCACAAGTGTGCAGGGCTGAGCGACAAAACCTCAGAGGCCTGCCCCCTGCCCCCAGGAGCCAGTTTTGGCCAGGAGCTTTGGTGCAGAAAGGGACAAACACCACAGCCAGACCTGGCGCTATGCCCCAAGCAGTGGGGAAAGGGGCTGTGGGCGAAGCATCCAGGCCACTGAAGGCACCTGGCCCCGGTGCAGTCCTGTACCACGGCTTCCAGGATGGAAATGTGAGTCTTTCGCTCCTTGTCTTGACTCTTCAAACCTCCTCTGCACCGTTCTCTCCCACACTCTCAGCTAAAGACCTTGTTTTCAATTTCGCTGAAATAAATGAAGTGGTTGCAAGGGAACCCTGGTTTCTCACCCCACATCCACACTGCCTACCTGCATCGGCACCCACACCGGCCTCCCCTCCCAAGAGGCAGGGAGAAGGGCCTCTTTCCTGGCCTGGCCAACACTTGACTTGGGCTGCGCGACTCACCCTCTCTCGCCTGCATAGTTCTTCTCCCCATCCACACGGGCCCTGCCTCTGCGCACATGTGCCTGGACTCTGTCCATCTTAAGAGCACAGACCTGCTCCCTACCACCACCCCCCTTTTGAGTACTTGGGAGGCTGAGATAGAAGAATCACTTGTCCAAGGCCATTGTGCGGTAACTTAACAAGACCATTTCAAAATAAAATAAAATAGGGCTTGGGATGTAGCCCAGAGATGGAGTACCCATGGATTCAATCTCTAGTATTACAGAGAGGGACTTGGTACTGGGTTTGGATTGGTATTGGGTTTGGATTGGTACTGGGTTTGAATTTGGTATAGATTTGGTACTGGGGATTGAACCCAGAGGCATTCTATCTCCAAGCAACACCCCAGTCCGTTCTATTTTTTAAATTATTTATTTATTTATTTATTTATTATTTATTTTATGGTACTGGGTATTGAAACCAGGGGCGCTCCATCTCTGAGCTACACCCCCAGCCCTTATTTTTTGTTTGGAAACAGGATTTTGACAGGCTGTCCTCAGACCTGCGATCCTCCTGTCGCCGCCTATCAAGTATTGGACTTACAGGCATGTGCCATCATACGTGGCTGCCCTTTTTATTCAAAACAGGGTCTCACTACGTTGATGAAAGTCTTTCTAAGTTGCTGAGGCTGTCCTCGAACCTGTGATCCTTTTGTCTCAGCCTCCCAAGTACTGGGATTACAGTTGTGCACCACCACTCCCAGCTCCTTTGCCTCTCTTGATGCTCCCCATTTACTGAGCTGCTGAGAGTTACTGACTCCCCTTCCCACTCCAACTCCTCTCTCTCTCAAGACCTGGGGTGATGGGCGTGTGCCACCGCACCTGCCTTCTTGGTTTCTGGGATGTGTGCTTCCCAGCCACCTACCTCGCTATTACTTGCTCCTTCTTTCTTCTTTCCTGGTTCCTTCTCTGCTGGATTTCTAATTATTGGGACCTCCTCCTTTTTCCATCTATATATTCTTCCAGGGAATCTCATAGTTTGAATACATCTATAATGTAAGAGCTCCTAAATTTATTTTCAGCTAGGCTCTCTCCCCCAACCTCCAGAGTCATATATCCCCAAGACTACTTGATACTTCCATTTGGATACCCACTGGTCATCTCAGCACTGCCAGCCTGAGCAGAATTCATGATTTTCTGCACTTCTTCCCTCCCATCATGGCCTTTCTTGACCAACTCAGGCACTCATCTTGTTATGCTGTTTCATTTTCAGAGCAAAATTTATTCAGCCTATTAACACTGTTTCTCTCTTATTAGAAAGAAAGCTCCCTTACCTGTTTCTCCTGTTAAAACTGTATGACAGGGCTCATAGAGGCTTTAGGTCTGCCGATTGACTAAATGATTGTCATACCTTTGTCATAGGTAATACACCAGGCTTAACTCCTGAGTACAAGGAAACTTTCTATAACTATGGATATAAACATTTCAATTAGGCAATCTTAAAGACTGTTTCCTAACTTCATACCCACTTGGTCTCCATTTTTGGATTCTATCTGGATGAAATGGACTTGTGTTTCTTTTGACTCATCACTACCACTCGTGTCCATCAAGCTCCCATCAGAATATACAAGAGGAGCCAGGTGTGAAGGCCCACACCTGTAATCCCAGTACTTGGGAGGCTGAGACAGGAGGATTGCAAGTTCAAGGTCAGCCTCAGCAACTTAGACTCTCAGCAACCTACTGAGACTCTGTTTCAAAACAAGTGAACAACAACAACAAAAAAGGGCTGGCGGGTGTAGCTTGGAGGCAGCCAGGTGTGGAGTACTTGGGGGGCTGTGACAAGAGGATCGCAGGTTCGATGCCAGGCTCAGCAACTTAGCAAGGCCCTCAGCAACTTAACGAGACCCTTTTCCAAAATAAAAACCAAAACTTTTTATTTTGGGGTATAACTCAGAGGTAGAATGCCCCTGGGTTTAATCCTCAGGCTCCCCCTGCCCCCACATGTGCACACGTGCACACATAGGAATATACAAGAGGAATGAAGAGGACCCCAAAGCACAGCCTTTGCCTTAGGACTCTCTAAAGCCTCTTTGGTCCTCTGCTCACAGTCTAAGAAATGCCCCATCTCATGGAGACTTGGGTGTTCCTGGCCATCCCCACTTTACCCAGTCTTACCTGTGCTCCAGAGTGAGAACGGTGAGAACTCATTCATACCACAGGTGGCAGAACAGCCCCAGCTCTGACCTATCCAAGGCCAAGGGCACACCAAGAGAAGCTCAAGATATAGCTATTCATGCCTGTGATCCCAGTACTTGGGAGGCTGAGACAAGAGGATCACAGGTTCAAGGCCAGCCTCAGCAACTTAGTGAGATTCTCAGCACCTTAGCAAGACTGTTTCAAAATAAAAAATAAAATAGGGCTGGAGGTGTTGTTCTGAGGTAGAATGCCCCTGGGTTCAATCCCCAGTACTGCAAAAAAAAAAAAAAAAAGAAAAGAAAAAGAAAAAGGAAATAATAAATAGAGCTGACAAACCTGAATATGTAAGGTGTCAGGCCGGGGCTCGGGTAGGATTCCTTGCACTAACACTGAGTAAAGGGAATCCTCTTGTATGTGAGAAGTTTGATCCATCCACACTGGGGTTTGGTATTTAAGTCCCCTAAAAATAAGTGGGCCCTGGGGGCTATAGAATTCAGTTACTTTTTTTTTCTTCTTTTACTACTTAGATATGTTGATAAAAACATATATGCACTTGTTCCCACCTGGGGAAGGAAAGCAACTTACAGAAGTTAAGAAGTTGAATAGTCCCAGACAAAGTGGGAATTGGGGGCAGAACAGGACGGGCTGATGTCTGGGCAGCTCATATAATCCCGAAGCGGGACCAGGGATGGAGCCCAGGGCCTCACGCACTCTATGCAAGTGCTCTACCACTGAGCCACATCCCCAGCCCTATCCAGGAGGCCAGTTTTAGGTTACAGTCCACAATCCACTGGCCCCATTGCTTTGGGCCTGTGGCAGCACCGATATCATGGCAGAGTAAAACTGCGGGGCTGGGAAGCACTCAGGTGTTACCTTTGAATAACTTCACCCTTGAAATTACTTTCTGTTATAATCAAAATCTAAAGGAGAAAAAGCAGCCCCGGTATGCCCCGCCCCATCAATAGCCCAGGAGTGTGGGTCGCCCTTCTCCCAGAGGCAGGGGTGGCCAAGGGCAGAATGACTCAGGGCTCTTCTGGTTGCGGAAAATGAAAGTCTGGTCACCCCAAGTTGTAGCTGGCAAAGTTTCCAACCAGATTCTTGGGTTTCATTCCTCTAAGTGGGGAATCTGACTAAAGATAGAAGTGAGAACAGTCCTCACTGAAAACAGGGGAGGTGGAATCTGTGAAAGAAGTGGTTCTCATGGTAACAGACTGCCCAATGGGGTGCTGGAAGGTTCTCTGTACAACCTCTTAGGTTCCACACTCGGGCTAAATGGAAATGCTGGGGAAAAAAATCCACCTTGTAAATGTGACTCTGCTATACCTTGGTGGGGGAGGGGACTGCGGCTGGCTCTAAGGTCACCTCCTTCCTCCTCTGTTGCCAGGCAGGGCTCTGTCAGCATGGACCAATCAAATCCCTTCCGAGCAGCTGTGCTCCTGACTCTGGGAGATTTTAGGGAGTGGGGAAGGGATACGAAGGGCAGCATCGAAACCTAAAAATGTATTTTTATTTTGAAGTTGTGCTTTGGATTTTCCCCAATCCAACATCTGTTGAGTGACAGTCTTAGGTTCACACAAAGCATCTCCAAGCATACATACAATATTCCAGTTATCAACACTATTTTAAAGAATATACCATTTTACACAAACGTGACATACAAGTCAGACGCCACAACATTGTGATTCCCTGGAAGATCTAACTTCTCTTCTGAACGGGAAGTCCGTGGACACCGGCCCTTCCAGTGGTCGTGAATCCCGGTGCTGGCATTTCTGCTCCTCATCTCCTTGGGGAGAAACCAGGGCGCCCTGAGGAGGTTGGAGGAGACCAGTGTTTCCAGTTTACAGGCTGCTGGCTGCAAACTCCTCTGTATTCCAAATTGGGATGCTGGTAGCCCCCCCTTCCCCTCTCCCAAAGACTGACCCTTCACAGTCCACACCAGTAAAAGGATCCGTGCCACAAGGGGCAGAGCGGGGCTCTTTGAAGCATCACGCTGGTTTCGGCAAGCATATCTGAGGAAGACCGGTCTCCCTAGGCCCTGGGTGACCAGCTCCTTTTGGCTTCTTGGTGTAAAAATCACAGTGTGTAACTTCAATTCCAGTTGACTGCAGTGAGCGCTGTCGAGAAGGACTCTGCTCCTATCGGTTCCTGGTCCTCTCGACAGGACCATCTCGCAGGTGTCAGGAGCACCAGAGATGGGGAAGACGGCTCGGCTCCCAGACTTGGGTTTGGTGGGTGACCACACACACTGTTCAGTTCATGATGCGAATCAGCAGATGGACACTGACCAAGGGGATGGCAAACACAAGTCATGTACAGGGTTGAAAGAGAAATAAGGCAAGAGCAACAGAACAGGCCCGAAGTGTTGTCATTAAGAAAGCTTTGCTTTTACTTTCTTAGAGGGGAGTGTACTGGAGAGAGGGGGAAGAGCAGGTATGGGAACCAGTTTTGATCAGTTGAATTAAAAGAATGTAAAGTGAAGGGCGAGGTTTCATTTTCAGCAAGGAAACAGATCCTTGGGTCTGAAGGCCCCTCTTGGCTCAGGACCTGTATAAGCCCTGGTCAAGACAAGAATGGGTCTCTAGACAGCAACAAAGACCAAGAATCCAAAGTGCTGTGGGTTGCCTCTTACAGGCTGACTCACTTTACTGAAGGGGCTCTTTGTTTCTCCCAAACTGCCAGCTCATGGAGTGGCTTTCCTGGTGTCCAGGTTATTTCTCACTAGTGATTCCCCCAGGCTCCTCTCTCCCTTCACACAGAGTGAGAAACATCTACCACTTTCCATAGATCCAACCGCCAACTTCTCATGTTGGTCCATAAAGGACCTCTTCCAAGTCAAAGATTTTCCTACTTGTATGGCAACCCACCATCTCTCCTGAAGTGCAGAAATGAATAAGGCTAAAAGCATAGTTCTCAAGCCAGAAAACATAGAGAAGAGGAATGCATTTCAGCTTTAAGTAACTGTCTGAGACCCATGAACCTGGGATGTGGGTGTCTCCAGGCCTGGTACTCCTGGGGCAGCATGACGCTAGGGGAGATGAGACCTCGGGTACCAGGTTTGGAGACTGGATTGGAGCATACAAGAGAATTATTTTTGCATTTTGGAGGGAAACCAGGAAAATGACCAAAGGAAGGCCAAAATATGCAGCATTTAGTTTTATTTTCTTTAGATTCTGTCCTTGGGAAGACTTTAGAGCCTGTGAAGTCAAAGTTCCCTTACTTGTCCTTGTTTGGATAAATGAAAACTAGTTTTAAGGGGCAGCATCTCTCTTTATCTAACTAGGGCTCACCATGTCCCTGTTGGTCCTAGGAGAGAGACCTTATAACCAAACCAAGGGGTGAACTTAAAATAAGTTTTCATTTGGGAAAATATTTTGGATTAGCAAAGCTGAATTTAATTTTTTAATCGGATAATGAATTGGATGTTTTAAGTGCCCCCCAAAATGGAGAGAAGGACCCATTTCTTACCTTTTTCAAACCTGCCATAAGCACAATAAAACTTTCTTAAGACTCTTTACTCTAAAAGGAACCAGCTATAAAATTGTCTTATACAGGAAAATGTCTTAAATGGAAAAGGCCCATCAGAGACAAAGATAGGAACCCGAGAAATGTCTATACATTCAGAAAAACTTTAAAAGCTCCTTAATAAGATTGGGTTGTACCTCTACAGGATGAAGGAGAGCAAAAGCAAACACCAGTGACCCACTCACAGCAATAGAAAGAAGACAGAGAGAAAGCCCCCACCCGACACAGAGTACAGGATTGTCCCATCCTGCTAAATTTCATATGATGGAGAGATGCAAAGGCTAGGTTCTCTGGCCCAGACAGAACAAAGTTTGTAACGGAAACAGAGACCCCTGGTGGCTCCCATGTGAACTGCCACAATAACTTACAAAGAGACTGACCAGGAGAGGCTACAGGTGCCAGAGACTAGAAAAAATCTGCGTGCACATGTGCGTGTGTGTGTGTGTGTGTGTGTGTGTGTGTGTGTGTGTGTGTGTAAAACAAAGAATGGTCTATATACGATTCTCTATAATCAGGACCCAAAACAAGATGCCACTGAAAGCTGGAAGGCCACAGCCAATCATCTGGTCAAGGCATCCCCTGTGGTCCCAGGGGACTGAGACTGGCGTTCAGGTCCTCATGACTTGCCTTGCCAGATTTCACAGTGACCTGATAATGAAAAACCTCTGTCTCTGGCTAACCTAAGAACGGTATGTACTGTAGCTGGCTGGATTGCCACGACTGGGAAAAGCAGAGGGCAGTGGGAAGGGAAGGGAAGGGAAAGGTGGGAACCAGGGCTTCATTCTCAAGGTTTCGGGTGATGAGGAGGCTAATTCCTGCAAGAACAACTTAGAATCTAATTTTCAACTGGAATCCCCAAGCTAGTTAAATAGGAAGATTTTAATCACAGTCAGTCCCTACAGTCCCCTTGTCTAGAACAATTAAATTATACCCCTCAGACAGTACAAGACTTGTCAGTGGACTGTGGGGAAGCTGATGAGTTGACACCAGGGCTAGTGGCATTTGTTTTGGGGAAGACAGTGGGCTTGGGCCGCGTGGCTGGTGGTTTGACCGGGGCAGCCATCTTGACAGACTTGACAGGCCGGAAGGCGCAGGCGATGTCCCCAGCAGTACTGGCACTGCGCTGGAAGGCGGGCTCGGGGTCCTTGAGGAGCTGAGTGTGCAGGGGGCTGGAGGGCTCTGATGTGGGGGCCACCACTGGGGAGGTTTTGAGGGGCTCCAAGGTGTCCAGAACCACATCGGGAGTGTGCTTAACGTTGCTCTGCCGCTCCAGCTCCCGCAGCTCGTTTAGGGCAGAGTTCATTGTCGCCTCAATATCCTGCAAAACAGGAAAAGGAGGAGGTGGGACAAATGAAGGGAAAAGTCCCCAAGGACCCTATGTCAACAAGATAGGCCGAGTCACGAAGAAATCGACTATAAAACTTCCAGATTATTTTACTTGGCCAAAGTCCTTGAACATATGAATGCTCAGAATGTGGGGAAAGGGGACAGAGGGATTTTCATTATCATGAAGGACTTCTTCCTTCAGAAAGAGTGGCTGAACTGATTTTTAACTAGAGTGCTTGGGTTTTGGGGTTAGGTACTGAAATATTTATTGATGAAATACATATAATCCAGTGGGGAGGGAAAAAGTGGATGAACTAAGAGTGGCCAGAAGTTGGGTCATGAGTACATAGGGATTTATTATCCAATTCTCTTTTCTTTTGTATATGTTTTAAAGTGTACTTAATAAACAGCATTTTAAAAAGTGGTGGAGGCCGGGCGTGGTGGCGGGAGGCAGAGACTGGAGGATCCAGGTTCGAGGACAGCCTCAGCAACTTAGCAAGGCCCTCTGCAACTTAGTGAGACCCTGTTTCAAAATAGAAAATAAAATAGGGCTGGAACTCAGAGGTAGAATGCCTCTGGGTTCAATCCCTAGTACCACAAAAAATAAAAAAGAGCCCAGTCCTCTAGGATTGACCAGCACACTCCCTCCCCCCATTCATGGGCGTGTCCCAACTTGAAACCATTTCCTTCTACCCATCACCAAGAAAGGGAACCAAATAGTGGCCAGGAGGGGGAGCCAAAGCCCACATAGGTGAATCACTTGCAAATCAGTGGAACACTCCAGATCTTAGGAAACAGCAGTCCTAGCCCAGGGCTCAAGAGCCAAAGAACTTTTGTATGCAAGCCAGCTGCCTCCCAGGGAGAGCCTAGCTCCCCAACACCCTCCTCACAAGCATCCTCAAACCACCACGGGGCTCCTCCTTCGATTTAAGTTCACACTGAAGGACTGTATGCTCTAAGCATAGGTCCCCAGGAAGGTTTCTTTGTCCCAGAGTGATCCATGTTTTCTGTTGAGAGCAATTCGCTTTCACTCATCTCTATAACATTCACAAACCTTTTGTTGTATATGTTTGTATGTGACACTGGGAATCAAACCTAGGGTCTTGCACATGCTAGGCAAGCACTTTACCATTGAGTGACATTCCCCAGCCCTCTCAAACTTTAAGATGCTCAGAAGGAACTCCATCTCCCCCCTCAGTCCCATTCTGCAGTTAAGAGTCTCTCTCACCTGTGTACCTTTTCTGACATTCCTAATAATGCCCGGCCAAGGAAGGATCAGGGAGGATCCCCATGGCGCAAGGCAGGCTGCCATCAGAAGCTTAAATAGAGGTAGAGAATAGAAGGCTAGCAAAGCAAGACATCTCGGCTTGCCAGGGCCACCTCCGTGAGCAGAGTACCAATGAAGCCAACAGAGACCATGCCCAGCCTCTAGTGCCCCTGGAAGATGGAGTGAGGAGAATCTCAACCCAGTTGACACAAGAGAGGGCAGTAATGAGCCCTTAGTTCCTACCTGGTCTAACGAAAATTATATAGTTGGGAGAGACGTCTGAGAGAACTGCCTGCAGTGGCCCCGGGAGTCGAATTTTTAGAGGTGGGGCTGGATCTCTAATATTTCATGGAAAACAGACAGTTATCAGTGAGGTACAGATGTGAAGGAAGACCTGTAATCAGGGAGCTCATGGCCCCTGCATCTGGAACACAGCTAGTACCCGAGCTCTGTGGCTGGAGTATTTTTGGGTCTTTGGATTGACCCACTAGGTATCAGAGACCAGCTTTAGGAAATGGAATGATGGGGATGGGCAGAGAGATATACAAATGGGGTCAGAACTAAGTTTGAGCCTCAACCCTTGGGCAGCTTCATGAATGTTTACCAGGGTCTTAAAACCCAAAACTTGGACTGAATGGCCTCTATCAAAATACTCAGCAGGACGTGGTGGTGCACGCCTGTAATCCCAGTACTTGGGAGGCTGAGACAGAGGATCACGAGTTTGAAGCCAGCCTAAGCAAGTTATAGCAAGACCCTGTTTCAAAAATAAAACTATAAAATAGGGCTGGGGGTGTAGCTCAGAGGTAGAACGCCTCTGAGTTCAATCCCCAGTACCACATGCACAAAACAAAACAAAACAACTACCTACTGGCTTTAAAAATTAGTAGCCTTGCAAATGGCTT
This sequence comes from Glis glis, assembly GCA_004027185.1. Lineage (NCBI taxonomy): Eukaryota > Metazoa > Chordata > Mammalia > Rodentia > Gliridae > Glis > Glis glis. Next base: position 10,430 of record PVJS01022188.1, read on the forward strand.
ATGTGCAAGAAGCCAGAATTCCTTTACTCTGTCTTCAGGGTCTTGCTGAGAAGAGAGCGACAGAAGGACATCCCTGGGTAAGCTGTCTCATCAGGTCCACATGTCCAAGAGTCCCTGAACTCAGTACAGGATGCACGGCTCTGTTTTGAGTCCTGTCATAATTAGCACAGACTGCCCTGAGTGGTAGTGACAGGTGTGGACTTATGCAAACTGCTTGTTGAGGGGCCCTTGGTTACCTGTGCGATGACCTCAGGGTCCATGGGCCGATGGTTATTGAAGCTTTTGGACCTTCCTGCGGTGGCAGTCTTCCGGATCTGTGGACTGTCCAGCCGATTCTTCAGGGATGAATGGCGACTGATAGAGTTGAGGCTCCCGTGCCCGCTGATGGAGCACTTATCTGGCCCTTCCTTGGGGAGACTCTGGCTCATGATAGGCTGGGAGGACGGGCGGCAGCTAGCTCCCACCCCCGGGGAAGAGTCAGTCAGGGAACTGCTCAGCCCATGGCTGTCGCTCCGAAATGTTTTCCGGATGCTCCCAGATTCTGGACGCTTCCTTTGCCTTCAATCACAAACAGAAAGGGCAGGTGATCAGGGAGCCCTGCCTCTAAGGCAGCTAGGACAGTGAGGGGGGCAGATGTTGGTACCCAGGGACTTTTGGAGGGAGAGGCACACAGGGCACCTTCTCTCCAGTTTTGCCTTCTCTTGCTCTTTCCATGTGTCTGGTTCCCTGCCACCCCCCACCTGGGCAAAGGAGAAACGGATACTTACTTGATGGTCGTGGGCTCTGAGTTCTCTACATGTAAGGTGCTGTCAGAAAAAACGTCTGATTAAGGGAAAGCGTGTGATGGGAGATTCATGGGAAGACCCGCTCCATTACCTGCTTTGAACAGAAACCTAAGGCCCCAGGTAGGAAAAGTCTCACCGTCACCAAGGAGTTGGGGAATAGCTGGGAAGAGGAGAGTTAATGTCTTTTATCTTGTCTCTTGGTCCAACTACAGTGAGACCGTAATCATTTTGGGATCTGGCTGGTGCTTATTCTGCAGACACAGAAGACTCTTCAAGAGGCTGCAGTGTCTTAGAGTTAGGGCCCCGTGTGTGCATTTCCTTAGGGTGGAAGGACGTCTACATGATTCCTGTATCACCCAGTGCTGGGCTGAACCCTGGCTCTGGGCCAGTTTGTTTCCCACCACTTAAGGCTCTCAAAGTAACTGGCTTGGCAGAGTCCTAGTTACATGGGTGTTGCCTAATGCTGAATAATATCATTTTTGATTGGAATCATATTTTAAAGAACCTAATCTAAGAAACCATGAAGCTGCTGGTTCAGAGGGAAGATGGGCAGCTCTGATCTTGAATCCACTAAGGGAGATTGAGGCTGAAGTGGGATTGAAGGTGGAAGAAGTAGAGGCTAGGACTCTGCAGAGAAGGGGGTGTCTACGAGGCAGGGCTGGTGCGCCCAGCCAGTCCTGGGCCTATTCTCTGCTGAGGTCGTCCTCATCTTTGTAGACCTGGGGCCTGGCCCAGGATCTGGTACATAGCAGCTGCTCTATGAATCTGCCTGCTTGGCAATTCTAGCTTTGTGAATCAGTCATTCTCAAGTGGAAAAGGGATGTTCTCAAAATCTAGAGAGCCCTGATGAAATGAGTCTTCCTCTGCAAAGTTTTCTCTGACATCAGTAGCTCCAGCTGTAGAGAGAACAGACCCCTCCTTCCCCTGTTCCTCCAGAGCATCCACGGCACTGCTTTTTAGCTACCTCTCCATATGGTCTTCACCTTGCCAGACTGTGAGTTCTGAGACTGGGGACCAGGTCTTATTTGGCTCTGAATAACCAGCACTGGTACTCAGCTCAATAGCAGATGCTTAATAAATATGTGGAATTAAATAAAAATGCCACACCCTGATAACTCTTTGCTGATTTTCTTTTTCCACCCAAGGATGGCTGACTCATAAGCCTAAAATTGCTGAGAAGGCAGATTTACAAAGTGGATACAGCATGCCATGTTCTGGGACAGGCCCTGGGGACATAAAGTTGAGGAAGATAGAGTTCCTGGTTCCAGGGAGCTCAGCCTGGTGGGGGATCCAAATGCAATATCAAAAATCACTCATGTGCTGGGTGTGGTGGCGCACAGTACTTGGGAGGCTGAGACAAGAGGATTGCAGGTTTGAGGACAGCCTCAGCAACTTAGTGAGACCCTGTTTCAAACTAAAAAATTAAAAATAGGGCTGGGGGTGTAGCTCAGAGGTAGAACGCTCCTTGGTTCAATCCCCAGGACCACATACATAAAAATAACCCCACTCAAGCTGCCCTGGGATACAGAACAAGGGCATCTATCCCAGTCCTGGGGGAATCAGGGGTTTTAGAAAGGCTTTCCCCAAAAGGTAAATCTTTGGACTGGGTCTGGAAGGGAAAGCAGAAGTTGACCCGGTGAGGGAGGAGTCAGCAAACTGTGCAGGCCCAGGGGGAGAGAGAACCTGGGGCACTCAGGAAACTGAAGGAGCTTGGGAGAAGTGATGTGTGGGGCATGAGGTAAGACTGGAAGGCAGATTCACTCCTAAGGGCCAGACATGCTGGGGGCTGCCACTGACCCACTGACCAGTTGGTGTCTGGGTAGACCTGGGTAGTTCATAGTGACAGAGGCTGGTCCTCTAAGAGCTTTGTCATGAGAATTCTGATACCACCAAGTAAGAAGTTCAAGGGAACCACCTTGACTGTCTACCAGATGTTCATATTTTGACTGTTTCAGCTGTCACTCTCTAATTCTTTTGTACAAATGGCATTGAATATATGATGAATTAAAAATATGAACCTAAGATGAGAGGTAGCTCAGTGATAAAGTGCTTGCCTAGCATGTGTGAGGCCCTGGGTTCCATCCCCAGCATACACACATACACACACACACACACACAAAGGTACCTAACTAAACATCTGACTCTCCCTCTACCAACCCCGCCTTGGTTTCAGTTTAATAATAGGCTTACAATCTTATGATTGTAGGCTTATAATTAACATAGACTTGTAAATAAGAAAAAAATGTGATTAGCCCACAGTTACTTTTTACTAGCTTGCCCTCCCAGCAGGGCAGTATGCTGGAGGGAAGTATAAAATCCTCAATTTTTTTTACTGGTTTGTATTAAATTATAACTATACCGAGTAAGTGAGCTGAATAAACTACTTTATGGACTTGAGGGTGAAAGAGATGGAAAAGAGCCACATGTCCCAACCACTCCCCCTGCTACCGTCTGGTTGGAAAAAAGCCAAGAGATCTGGCAACCTGGTAGAGTTTAAAAACAACAAGCATCTTTTATTCTCCTTCCAGTCTCAGTGTCCAGAGGCTACGGTTAACAGGTTTTCAAAGTGCAAATCATTTCATTCCTCCAAAGCCAGAGGGGAATAAAAACTGTACATCATCTCCAATCCATATTCATCAGGAGCGCCCTGGGGCTTGTCATCCTGCTGGCACTGGGCCAAGTTTCAGGGTCTGGCGAAAAGAGGTCTGTAGGCTTTGGGACTTGGTGTCTGGCCCCTTGAGATGAGATTAGTTCTCCAATAACCTGAATGCCTCTCGGGGAGGCAGCAGCACACGGGCGGGCGTGGACTCCCTCTAGACAGCCAGCTTGGGTGTGGGTGGAGTTAAAACCCCAGGATGTTGCTAACAGCCACAATGAAAGCTGAGGGTCAGAGGTAAGAGCCTGCTGGACAGGAGTGGCAATCTGCAAAGGGGCTGCTAGGGAAGGATGATACACAGGGCTAAAGCAACAGGGAAAAAATGGCAAATTATTTCTCCCGGTGTGAAAGGGCAGAAGAAAAGGGTGCTAGGGGTCACACGATGAATAAAGAGCTCAGGACAAAGCTTTCCTTGGGGCACAGTGCTCTTCTCTCCACCACAGGAGTGAACGCAGAACAGGAGCAGAAACGAGACACATGATATCTAAATAAGCCCAACCTGGCATTGCTTTAGCCTGGTGGAAGACGCACAAGACTTTGAATCTTTGGACAGACAAGCGTGAAGGAAGACATCAAACACTATTATTGGAGTAAGAATTGGAAAAGAGAAGGCACCTCTAAGAAACAGTACAAAACCAAGTTGCATAAAGTGACCAAAGCTTTGGCCAAAGTTTTAGCCGTAAGATGCCAGGAAGGTCTGGGCTGACAGACAGTGTGGGCACACACAGTAGAACACCCTTCCACAGCATGACGCCAGCTAGCTGGAGACCTGGCCTGCCCCCAGGCCTGGAGGAGCCTCCTCAGCCTGTCTGCCTGAGAGCAGCAATGAACGCATACAAACTGTTAGGCCGGGGAGCTGGGAGCCCTGCGTGCGGTTCAGGAATGGAGGGGTTAGGCCGGGGGGTGAGGCTGGGTGGTGCAAGTTGTTCAGGGGAGCAGAAAATGAAAAGCAGAGCTTACTTGTTGATGTTTGCAAGGTAAATATCGGCTACATGACCCCCACTGGGACAGCTGGCCCCCGCTCTGGCTGTCACCTTTTCTTCAGGTGGCTCAGAAATGACCTCAATCTCAGACTTGGGGCTGGACCTCTCCACGACACCGTCCTCGCTGGGGGAGAAGGGGCAGGCAGGCGGGGAGGAGGGAAAACAACAACAACACAAAAAGCAGTGTTAAATCGGCAAGATGGCCCCCCGGACACACACGCGACCCCACACAGCTCTGAGGCAGCAGCGACACCTAGCGGGGCTGGCTCTGGAGCAGAGGTGAGGACACCTAAGGGCCTTTGGAAGATCGTTTAAATAAAAATAAATAATCCGCTGAGTTCTGCGGGCTCCTCAGCTCCTCAGGACCGCTGGGCTAGGGGACACCTGGGTTCGAGGCACCTGCCTTCTACCCCACGCTGCTTTCCTGGGGTAGCTGAGATGGGGCCACCTCCTGGAGAAGGAGGTGGAAGTCCAGGTTGCAGTTTATCTGCTGAGGTCCCGAGCGCTGCCAGGTAAGGACAGTCACTCTGCGGTGGCTCTGGAGATGCCGGCGTTGAGGCAGGACACGGCCAAGCGGCCACACTCTGTCGTAGCGCATCTAGCCTCGCTTAGAGCGTCCAAGCCGGTCCCAGGTCTCTCCACTGCTCTCCTGGCCCCTCTGGCTACTGATGACAAAGAAAGCCCCTTCTCCCCCACAATTCATCTTCTCTCGATCCTGTAGTGAAGTCATAATGCTAAGTTTGGGAGGGTCCTGTCCACGCACAGATCGCCACCAGGTTTGTGATGTTATCAACACAGGGAGGATTTCCCCGCAGAATGAGCTGGGGAGAGGCTGGGAGGGTGCAGACTCATTCAGGATATCAACCTTTAAAAAATAATATTAAGGGAAGGCTAAAAACAGTGACAGTATTGTATCTGAGGGCAACAAATGGGGACAGAGGCAGGGCTAAGGGACAGGAGGCAGGCTTGGGTGGGGCACAGGGGATACTACTTCCTGCCCAGGAGACAGTGCTGCACAGGGCAGGAACACAGCCCATCCAATGAGAATTCTCTGGGACCATTTCAGGTTCCCCTTGTTTCCTGAAATCCTTTTCTCTGCGGGCCTCATCTTCCCCAAATCCACCTCATTTGGGTAAGTGAACTAGGTCACTCCCACAAAGCTGCTTAAGCCAGATTTCTCCTAGAAAGTAACTTGCCATTTTCATTTGCAGATGAAAAAGTACCATCAGTGGCCTGGCAGGTCGGGTGCACATAGTTGTTAAAAAAACAAAACAAACAAACAAAAAAACCCAGAGAAGTGAAAATGTTTCCCCAACCTGATTTTTCCCAAAAGAAAATGTATGTGGGTCAATAAAAAGTCCACATTATCACTCATCAGGTATGAATGTGGATGAGCATTACGTGGTAGGTTTCTAGAACAAAGGGATCAGGAGGTGATTAAAAAGGGGAATAGAGCCGGGTGTGGTGGTGCACGCTTGTAATCCCAGTACTTGGGAGGCTGAGACCGGAGGATCACAGGTTTGCAGCCAGCTTCAGCTACTCAGTGAGGCCCTCAGCAACTTAGTGAGACCCTGTTTCAAAATAATGAATAAAAAATAGAGCTGGGGGTGTAGCCCGGAGGTAGAATGCCCCTGGGTTCAATCCCCAGTACCACAAAAAACAAAACAAAACAAAACAAAAAAAGGGGAATAGAAAGTGGAGAGACTTAAAAAAATTCTCCACTGAGCCAGGAGTGGTGGCACACACCTGTAATTCCAGTACTTAGGAGGCTGAGATAGGAGGATTGTGATTTCGAGGCTAGCCTCAGCAAATTAGCAAGATCTTCTTTCAAAATAAAAAATAAAATAGGGCTGGGGTGTAGTTCAGAGGTAGAATGCCCCTGAGTTTAATTCCCAGTACCAAAAAAACAAAGACAAAACAACAACAACAAAAAAAACCTCCACTGAGCTAGGGTGGGGGCACTGTTCCAGGAACTGTAAGACTCAGGACTACACTGGCGCCCCTCGGAGTTGGTCTTCCTCATACTCCTTTGGCTCCAGAATTGAAGTGTCTCTCCTATAGTGCAGCCAGGGACCACCCACAAAGGTTCCAGGGCCCCACATACGTGTCTTGGACCACGATGTACTGGTGGGGGATGAGTCCGTCGATGCCATTGTGCCGGCCTTCCCACCAGTCATCAGAAGCCCGCTGGTAAAGCAGCAGGGATGCCCCCTTCTTGAAGGACAGCTCTCGGGCTGTCCGGCCCACGTAGTCAAACTTGGCAATGGCCTCAATGGGCTCACACTCTGGGAAGGAAGAAAAGAAGGAAACACATGTTGGGACCTGCAGACTCAGGAAACTGGGCGGAAAAGCTCAATTAGCTGGACTAACAGAGGTGGGAGGATAGCACTGTGTGAAAAATAAGCCATGGAGGATCTAGAACGCACGTGATTCCCACGCAGACTGCACCATCACCCTGGGAGGAAAGCCCTGGATCCTCTTCCCGACCTCTGCTCCTGCTGTTCCCTCCACCCGGTGCCCCCTTCTCTCTGCCTGATGGAACGCATCACCACACTGCTTTCTCCAGCAACTTCTTCAGTAATTGCATAGCTTTTTATGTTGATCCCTCCTTCATCAAACTTGCTGTCTTGGATTTTTAAGCACTATTTCTTTTTCTGATTACATAATAACTCTACTAATTATGGAAAATATATCATGTTTTCAGTAATTTATTTATATTATCCATTCTCCCCAGTGGAGCATGAGTTCTCAGTCTCTATGAAGAGAAAATAACTTGCCCAATCAACGTTCCAAGAAGAATATGGAAATATATTTTGTGATTAATATATGGAAAAATGCACATGAAGGTAGTTTTAAAAATTAAAAGGTGTTTACAAATGCAATGTAGTTTTACTTTTGTGTGGGGCTTCCATCTCCCTATCTGTGAGATGGGGACAGTAATAGTGCCTTTTTTGTGAAATTGTTAGGCGGAGTCAGTAAAAAACAACTTGCAAAAATGCTTAGCAGAATGCCTAGCACTGTGGTATGTGTGTGTTAGCCATTGTTATCATTATCTTTATTGGTTCTAGGCTTCCAGAAACCTAGAACCTGAAAGTCAGATACTCTGGGCAGTAGAGAGAAAGCCTCTTAAAAACAAGGCCACACAGAGACCTGGCTGGGAAGTCTGTTCCTCAATGGGCAAGGCCAGAGATTTCACTACAGGAGGCAGACCAGAAAAGGTCCACTAAGTATCCCGATCTCAATTCTCCACAGCCTCGGCATGCCACTTGACTTCTCTGACCTCTGTTTTCTCAACTACAAAGCCACGGCCCCATCTATTCCCCTAGGGATCAAGAGATAACATACATAATGCCTCTGACTGTACAGGCACAAGGCAGATCTAAGCCAATACTAAATTCCCTAGGTCACCCACTCCCCTCTCAGAATGTGGCAAATGATCACACTACGCCTCACATCAGGGTTTAAATAACAAGTCCCATTTTCTTCTCCTTTCAAAGCTGGCCCAGGATTACAGAGTTCCCAGCAAGGCAGGGGAGTAGGCAAAGCTCCACAGACTGTGCCATTTCATTCTCGTGCCCAAAAAATTCTGAGGCCCCTTGTCAGCTGCTGAGACTTCCAGAGCCCAAGTGATCCAGAAATGGAGGCGTGGGACTGCCGGGAGCAAGGGAAAATGTGTTGGCCGGACAGACCCTAATAAATCATGGGCCCTGCAGAGGGGCCTGAGGATGACAGCTGAGCATTCCACCCTGGATGCACACCCACCAGGCTGCTCGGCACCATGCTTGCATGTCTGTACTTTGGAAAGGGTCAATTTTTCCAGTCGGCAGGCATGCAAGTGTGTGGTTTCTACGTCCTCATTCCCACTCCCCTCTGGCTTGCTTCTGTTGGGTTCTTGGCATCCAGCGCCCCTATTCCCCAGGCTTGCTGTTTTTCAAATGAGCTTTCTTTTGCTTTGGTCTCCAGCTACCTGGCAGGAGTCTGCGCTGTGATAAGGGCCCGTCATCCCGCTGGACTCAGGCTAGACAAGGAGCTGGGAGGTGGGGCAAGAAGGCTGACGGGCTACAAGAGGTCTGGTTCCTCACCTCCGGTCTAATACAGAGACCATTCTATTTGAGGATATTTCTTCCAAGGAAGGGAAAATGAGAGACAGGGGAGCTCCCTGTCTGTCCTCAGGGGACTGCTGGGCAGGAAAGTCCATTAGGTGCATGGGAAGTGCAACCACTTCCTGCTTTACCCCTGGCAGCCCCAAAGACCAGGAAGCCAGGCCTCATACCGTCATCACTTGTGTGGTGTTCTGTGGTCACATCCTGGGTTGAGTCTTCAGCCGAGGTAGTCTCTCCGTGGGGGCTATCACTACGACAGAAGCAAGAGTGACCGGGACATCAGTGTTTGCTTACAAAATTCTCATTTTCCCCTTTATTCAGCTTCTCTGGAGCAAGGGTCAAATAAATCCTAGGCTGGCTGTGCCCTAAAGGCACACAACAGCCAAATGCTCAGAATGAAATATAGGCCTTTAGAGGTTCTCTACTGTAGCTCCTGCTACCAAAACCACTTGAGACTATTTAGGGCTTGGACTATATAGAGACAAAGGGAAGACCTTTTGAAGTTATCAAATAAACCTTCTAGAAAACAGAACAGCTCAACTCCTCAGGGCTGATTTTCTACATGAATTCATTCCTGCATCTCAAGGAGGGAGTACACTGGAAAGGAAGTACTGGGCTTTAGCATCAGATACAACTGGATTCAAAAATCAGCTCAGATACATGGTAGCTGTGGGACCCTGAGCAAGTTACTTTAACTCTTTAAGTCTCAGTCACCTCGTCCATACACTGAAGATAATGATCTGTCCCCCTCACAGAGCTGTGTCAGAAGCCAATGACATAATTTAGTGAAGCGTTTTGGCATAAAGAGGCACTTAATAAGTGCACGTCCTTGTCTTCTTTCTCCTTTTGCTTGGTGCCCCTAGGTCACTTTGTGGTTTAGCCTGTGTACTGGTGAGAAAGTGGGAAGTGAGTCATAGGCATGGGTGGAAAAGAAGAGTTGTGAAAGAAGAATCTGCTGCGGATTCGAATCTGCAAGGGGGCAGGGGATTGAAGTTGGGTCAAGTTGAAAAAATTCAAGTTCTCTAAAACCAACCAGGGTAGAAAATTGAGAATGGCCAGAGAAGTTGCTAAGAAAGTAATTTCTACTCCTGATCTCTTGGCTCAAGGACTTGGGCATAGATAGGTGTTCTAACTTCTTGAAAAGTAGAGAACCCCTGTTCATGTCTGTTTCCTCCTCCAATAGTAGGTGGTAACAAGTGAGCCTTTGGGGGCAATCCCATGGAAGCCCCCAACCCCACCCTAATAGCACAGCACAGCCACAGTCTCCCCCTCTAGCCCCACAGGCTCTGCACTCTGGTGGCTCGTGTTCTATGCTCCTAGAAAGCTCCTCAGAGACCAGGTGACCAGTTGAGGACTCACCCTGGGTGGAGCAAATCAGTTCCAAGGAGGTTTCTCAAACTCCAGAGGACATTCTGGGAGAATACCCATAGTGATTCCTCTTTGTCAAAAAACATAAGCACAAGCCGGGCGTGGTGGTGCACACTTGTAATCCCAGTACTTTGGGAGGCAGAGACCAGAGGATCTGGGTTTGCAGCCAGCCTCAGCTCTCTCTCTCTCTCTTGAGGCCCTCCACAACTTCGTGAGACCCGGTTTCAAAATAAAGTATATAAAATAGGGCCGTGGGTGTAGCGCAGAGGTAGAACGCCCCTGGGTTCAATCCCCGGTACCGCAAAACAAAAACAAAAACAAAAAAACAAACAAACAAAAAACATAAGCACAATTTCTTACTGCTCTCGGGGACTAAAAACTTTCTGATGAGTTAAAAAGCTGACTGTCCCAACCCCAGAGTTTCTGGGTCACTAGCAGTGGCTGGAGCTGGAGAATCTGCATTTTTTCCCCAGTACTGAGGATTAAACCCAGGGACACTCTACCACTGAGCTACATCTCCAGCCCTTTTTATTTTATTTTGAGACAGGGTCTCGCTAAGTTGCTCAGGCTGGCCTTGAACTTGTGATCTTCCTGCCTCAGTCTCCAAGTAGGTTAGATTACAGGTGTGTGCTACCAGGCCTGGTGAAAACCTGCTTTTCTACTCAGTTCCACATAACCTGGTGCTGCTGGTCTGGGGACCCCACTTTGAAAACCTCTGCACTATGGTAAAGGAAAGATGATACTTTTTATTTTTTAATTTTTTTGTGGTGCTGGGGATTGAACCCAGGAGCATTCTACCTCCCGAGCTATACTACCAGCCCAATTTTTAAAAAATTTTATTTGGAAACAAGGTCTTGCTAAGTTTCTAAGAGCCTCGTTAAATTGCTTTGAACTTGTGATCCTCCTGTCTCAGCCTCCCAAGTACTGGGATTACAGGCATGCACCACGACGCCCAGCTAAGATAATGCTTTTTAAAATCCTTTCTAGCCCTAAAATCTTATTCTTTTCTCATTCCATATACTCTTACCTCCAAAAATACCCATCACATCCACCAATACCCGAGGTCCCCAGAAGGAACCCACCATGTGCCAGAGAGGCAGTCCTAGAAAACAGGGCTCCAGTTTCAGGGCTTGTAAGTGCACCGAAATGGATCTGCCTCTCCTGCCCACAGCTGTGGGAGGCCAAGTGGCCTGGTGCCCTCTTCTTGGCGGTCCTGCTCTCCTGGCCATTCTCCAGGATTCTTGGGGCTCACCTCCTTCATCATCTTAGCTCACTTTGCTGGCACTTTCCTCTCTTTGAAAATAAGAGACAGGACAAGCTGGGAGTTTCCAATTGGGTGTGAGTCCAGGGATCTATGCACTACCATGCCCGGCTTCCCTGACTAATCTTATGCTGTTTTTAGAGGCTGCTAATAAATTTCAGTTGCACAACAGAGGGGTCTGAGGAGAAAACTGGAGGAAGGTGCCCACCTGTCCATGCCCCTGCTGTGAGCCACACCCCTCAGTTCTGCTCCCTGGGCGGGGACTGGGGATAAGGGGGTGCCTGTGCCCCAGACATCAGTCTAGAGCCTGCAGTGATTTGATATTTGAAAAGTGAGGGCAGACATTCTGCCTGACTTTAGAAGGCAGATAAAGCAAGAACTGGGAATGATACTCCACAGATTTTCACTGCTCATGCAAGGGGGAAAATCAACTTTTTGAGTCACATGCTCCCTGTCACTCCCCTTCATTCCCTGAAGCTCCCCAGACAGTAGGCTGAGACCCGACCTGACCAACCTCCCCTGTCACCACCGACCATCTGTCAGTGACAGAAAGCTCTCTCTCCAAGCTGGCTGGCTGAGGGTCTTCCAGCCCGGACCCAGGCCTGGGAGCTGCAGTACAGCAGAGAAGGGTGCACCCAGGGATGTCACTGTGATAAGGGTGTTCACAGAGGCACTACTGCCACTTTCTTCACTCCATGGGCAGGAGTGTGTTCTGTGGGGGTCAGGGAGAAGCATCAACCAATTGGCCTCTAATAGAGTAAACAACCTCCCCTGTCCTCCCCCTACCTCAGTAGATAGCAATGGGGCTGGCCGAATTGGTTCCAGATGTTGAATTCAGATGGAATCCGATTTGGGTTGGCTTGTGCTTTCAGCTCAGGCTGAAACACTATTTAAGGGGGAAGGGGAGGGAGAGGAGGAGAAGGAGGTAAAGAATTAAAAGAGAGAGAGGCAGTTGTCTTTGTGCTTGGTGGAAAAATGGCACTGCAAGTGGCATCGTGGTGGGCCGTGTGGGATAATGAATGGTCACTACAAGAAGAGATCAGGGTAGAACCCCATTACTGGGGTGGCCTGAAACACTGTCCCTGGCCTCTGGGTTGTAGCGACTTCATCTCTAAAATGGAAATATGATTCCATTTTTTGGAAATGATTCATTATTTTTCTAATGGAGGGGTCTAGCAAAGATGTACCCTAAGGATTCCTTTTAGATCTCTGTTCTCAGGCTAGGTCATAATAAACCTTGCCTAACAGAATTTAATCCTGCTTCAGGGTGGGATGGTGCCTAATCTGCTGAAATTGGAGCTTACTCCTCTTTCTCTTCATGAATTTCTGAAATCATTCTAAGTTGTCTTCTTACAGACTCAGTCAGGAAATTATACCTTAAATCTAAACTCTTCCCCAAAAAAGAATGGAATTGCCTGGGACCCAGGACTGTTTTTCTCACGATACAGCACACGGTAGAGGCCTCAGGGACACTACTGACTAATGAACAATTCTGTATGTAACTTTGTAAAATAACCTTTCCTAGAGTATTAGTATTGCTGTTAATGTTGTTATTACCTTTCAGAATGGTCCCTCCTCACTCAGAAACTCATTAAAAAAGGAGGGGCATGTATGGAGATCAGTGTGGAGATTCCTCAGAAAACTGGGAATGGATCCACCATATGATCCGGCTATACCACTACTGGGTATCAA
>PVJS01022189.1:0-30777 GCA_004027185.1 Glis glis
TTTTTTTTTTTTTTTTTTTTTGCGGTACTGGGGATTGAACCCAGGGGCATTCTACCTCCAAGCTCCACCCCAGCCCTATTTTTTTATTCCTTATTTTGAAACAGGGTCTCACTAAGTTGCGGAGGACCTCACTAAGTGGCTGAGGCTGGCCGAGAACCTGGATCCTCCTGTCTCCGCCTCCCAAATGCTGGTATTACAAGCGTGCGCCACCATGCCCAGCCATGTACAATTTCTGCTTGTTCACTCAATATCCATTTTTCCCTTTCCCCTTTCTCACAGCTAGGGTGACCAGATGAAATATAAGATACTCAAATCAATTTGAATTTCAGATAAACAATGAAAAATAGTTCGATGTGTTACCTGCGGTATTTTAGTGAAACTTATACAAGACATTCAAATTGATTATGCAAAAAATGCATTGAGCCAAGACCTGAAATATGAGCATAAGCCATGTGGTTAAGTTGGCAAAGGGATCAAAATAATAAAAGATTGGGAGGCACCAGTGGGTTTATGATTTTCAAGACCAGTGTAGCTAGGATGGACTGAGCTGCAGCAAGAAGCTGCGGGCAGGTACAGATGAAAAGATGGTTCTTGAGATCATTGTAGGACTTCAGCTTTTGTCCTGGGTGAGATGGGAACATAGAAGGTATTGATCAGGGGAGTAGCATGATCTCACGTTTTCAATGGATCCTTCCGTCTTGGAAAAGACTGGATCAAGAATGAATTTAAAAAGATAAATTAAGGGGTTAGGGATGTAGCTTGGTGGTAGAGCACTTGTCTAGCATGTGCTGGGCCCTGTGTTCAATTACCAGCACTGCAAAATATAAAATAAAAATACTATAAAGCTACCTTAGCTGTAGGTTTTTATGGTTAGATGGACACTGCCTATGCAGAGGAAATATTTGGTCACCATTAATTCTGGAGCCATAACATTGATGGCTGATAGTTTATTCTTTGTTATGAACACTCTAACATGATTTGTATTTTTTAAAATATCCCTTTCCAAGTTTTTCACATTTAAACCATAAGGCCTTGATTCTCTCTTACTAAATTTCAAGTAGATCATTATTCTCTGTGTTTTACTTCTCATGGTTTATTAACCTTTCTAGAGAAAGTTGCAATAGGTGGGATCAGAGTAGAAGTGTAAGATTTATCTTATTATTATTTAAATTCTGGTAGGAGGTACAGATATATCTAAATTGTATCACATTTAAGAAGTTAACATTGAGCAGTTTCATTCCATTTTCAAATCAGTTATACTTTGACATTTGACAATTAGAGATGAATTGTTGATTATCTGGTCAAACACATTACACTAAGATTTGCAATGATAAGTAGTCTGGAACTGATAATTCTTTGCTTGCTTAGGAAAAAATAATAAAGTTGGGGAAAGTCTTACAAAAATATTTTATTCTGTATGACAAGGAATGTAGGACTAAAGAAATGTAGAAGTAATAAATAAATAACACAAATCCAGGCAGGAAAAGTATTTATAGGTATAAAAATAAGAAGAAAAAATAATAAAAAACTAGAGCTCACAGTTCATTGTAAAGTTATTGTAAGTCAACCATGTATTAGAGTAAATAAAATGTACATGTTAACAGAATGAAAGTGTGACTCCATCAATGATTTCTGAGGCTTACAATAAAGACCACGAGTGAACTGTATCAACAAACCCTACACCAAGCACTGACCCAAGGAGAGACCCAAGGAAGACTTTAGCCAGTGGGATGCCCTCGAGAATATTTCTGCTCATTCTTATAGGTCATTATGCTCCTTTAAATACGTCAAATTCTCAAATTCGGATTTATCTCCAAGTCTTCAAGTAAGACTATATCTTCCATTAGAACAACAGAAATTAATAGCTAATATTAACTGAGTTTTTATCCAAGAACATATAGCTGGTAAGTATCCTTTCTTTCTTTATGGTTGGGTTCATAACAATTACTATATTTTGCTAACATTTAAGTTCTATGTGTTAGGCACTGTAAGCTTACGTGTATTATGTACATGTGGTTGTTTAATCCCTATAACAACTTATTGGACACAGAAAAGGAAACTGAACTACAGAGTTTAAGTATTTTATTTTATTGTTGCTCTTAATGTTTGTTTTACTATCAACTAATTATTTTTAAATGTTTCAAAAATGTTAAATGTTTCTCTTATTTATAAGAGATTAAAAAAATCAACCTTCGTAATAGTGTAGACACCAAATATTAACCTGCTTAGAATGTTTCTAGACTAAATGCTTTCTAGTAATTACTTTCCCATTAACGTTTAGTATTTAACATTGAGTCTGACAGTCAGTATAATGCAGTAAATTCCTGATATTTTTATTTAATTAAAATATCCAGCTGATAGAGCTTTACTTGTAAGTTATTTGGTTTTAATATGGCCAATAGTACTTTGTTAGTAAGTATAAAATAGATTTTTTATTTTCACAGATATTATATGATATTTTAATTTCATAACAAATTTAAAAGCAAGATGTTTTTATCTAAGGAATAATCTATTAATTTGAAGTTCTGATATTCCCATAATATTTAAACTAAAATATAATTCATTTCACTACATCCAATGTACAAGGCTTGATAGAAATAAACTCCATTTTCTATGTGTGTGGAAAAGGATTGAACCCAGGTCCTCACGTATGCTAAGCAGGCATTCAACCCCTGGGTTTATACCCCAACCCCATAAACTCCATTTCATAGTATCTTAAGTTGAAATAAAACATGAAGAATTTCTACTCGATGTTCTAATGATAAATGTTAATAATTATCAGAAATGAAACAAATAGCTATGTTCCATGTTACAGCATGAAATAAACATGCTGAATGATTTATACAGATTAAAATTCATCTATTAAATTCTTCAATAACTTAGAATAAATGAGGAGGGAAAGTATGTATAGTGAGGTTTATATTTATTTTTCTCATTTTTGGTGAGAGAAGTCATTGGTTAAAAGTTTTCAAATGTTTCTTTGTTCAGCAATACAATAAAGAATAACACTGGAGTGGAACTTTCTTCCTGGCTAAATCACTTAGTCCATTTAGATATGTAAACATAAGTCAAGTAGACACCGTGCCTTGGAGGAGGAATATTTAATAGAACCTTGAGAAAAAGTGTCTCTTCCACTATGGCTTGATATTAAGAGAGGGAAGGAGACATCTATTTAGCATAATTACCAAGAAACCTCAATGAAGAGAAAATAAGAATGCTCCCCTTTCAATTGTGAAGTTCAATATTATTCTCTGATAGACTAAGACAATTGACTGGATCAAAAGTTGGCTCTTAGCATTCCCAAGGAAAGCTTCCCATGAGGGAAGTAAGAGTTACAGACTGGGATCTCAGTCCAACACTCCTGGTCAGGGTGGCTCCAGCTTGGTTTGTGATGGAGTCTAGAAGACTTTCCTGGCTCAGTCACAGTATCCCTCTGTAAGAGTCGATACTATGGTGTAAAACTTGAAAACCAGGCCTGTGGTTGGTACGAGATGGTTTTTCTTGGCCTGAATGTCAGTGAGTATTGCAACGGTACATGGACAGCAGTGCTCAAAAGCGATACTTTGAAGAAGCAAGAGATGCAATTGTAGCTTTAAAAATATGGTTGTTCACTTGCTACTTCATCATATTTTCCAGTTCTCTTTTCATGAATTGTTTAAAAGAAAGACTTATCTCTGGCCTGCTTAAGTTTTCAGGGTCTGGGATAATTCAAGCAGAGCATGAGTGAGCCTAAGAGAGTGCTATCAGACTTACTGTCCTTTGTGTTACTTGGGCTCTCTGATCTTTTAGTTAGTCAGAAAAGAGTTCAACCTTTCCGCTTCCAAATCAGGTCATAATATATATAGTATATTATTTTTATGTATATTTATGGTTTACTTTATTATATATATTTATGGTTAGTTATAGGCATAGGAATAATAAATATTAATCAAGCACAAAATAGGTTTATTTATTTTTCTATTTCAAATTTTCTATCACAGAAATATACATATGGTTAAAATCAAATTTCTTATCACTAGTAAGAGAAAAAATAGTTTACCACTAGAATATCTGTCAATGAAATCAACTGCTTTTAATAGATGAGTACATTTTATTCTTGATAATAACTCTTGGCAAACTAGTAAAAGAAGGAAAATTCCACATCTGATAAGATATGCCTAATAGTTACTATGATAAACATCAAAATTAATGATAAAATCTGGGTAGCATTAGCATTAGTCTAGATTTTTAGAAGCTTTAGAAAGCTTGACTGTATGAAGCTCATCTTTATAACTTATATGTGATTATTCTCTCCAAATTAATTGTTAATTTAAGAAATTTCAATCAAAATCCCAATAGCATCTACACATGAAATTTGAAAAGCTAATATTATAATTAAGCTCTAAGAATCATGATTTATGAAATTATAGCATGTAAAACAATGTGATATCCATGTATTTATTCATTAAACTCATCTTCATTAAGTGCTTATCATTTTACAGAAACTACTTTAAGCATCAAAGCTTTATCAGAAATGAAACAAAGATTTTAACCAATATGGAGCTTACTCTTTTGCTGGGGTGTAAGACAATAAATTATAGACATTATAAATAAATCATATACTATGCTAGAATATGTTATGCTGTTAGAGTATGTTATGATATACAAATGAAGAGTTAATGAATACTATGGTTCATACCCGGAGTGTTTCCCAACAACTCATGTGTTAGGCAATGCAGTAATATTCAGAGGTGAAAAGACTGTATCATAAGGGCTCTGACATTATCAGTGGAATATATATTTTGGTACTGTGGATTAAACGCAGGGGTATTCTACCTTTAAGCTATTCCCCCAGCCTTCTTTATTTTTATTTTGAAAAAAGGGTCTCAGTAAGTTGCTGAGGGTCTCCATAAGTTGCTGAGGCTGACCTTGAACCTATGATCCTCCACTCTCAAGCCTCCCAAGTACTGGGATTGCAGGTGTGCGCTACCGTGCCCAGCTTGGAATAAGAATTTTAAGGAGTTACTAGAAGGTGATGAAAATGATAGGCAGGTAGGGCATGGTTGAGGTCATGAGGGGCATGTTCCTGGGAACTATATCTTGTCCCTGGCCGCTTCCTGCCTCTCTCTGTTTCCCAGGTACCATAAATTGAGCAGCTCTCCTCTCCTCTGCTCTTCTGCCATGATATTCTGCCTCACATCAGGCCCAAAGTAATGGAGCCAGCTGATCATGGACCAAAATTTCTAAATTATGAGCCAAAATAGACTTTTCCTCCTCTAAATTGTTCTTGTCAGGTACTTTGGTCACAGTGATGATGAGAAGCTGGCTAGCACACTGAAATGAGGAAGTTAGTCATGCAGACACCTGGAAGAAGGGTGGCACTGGCAGAGGATGAATGGTCAGAAGTCAACAGGAGGTCAGTGTGGCTGGAGTGGAGTTGGAGGTAAAACTGAAACATAGCCTTTGTAAATGGGAATCATTTTTCAGTAAAAATTTTGAATGCCACTGCCTTAGAGGATCTATTCAGAGTAAAACAAATACTTAAGTTGTGGGGAAGAACAATGAAAGAATTTCATTTTTAAGGCATATCCATGAATAGACTAAAACAATCAATTCTAGAAAAGAGATGAATATGTATAATAAAGAATAAAAACAACAATAGCACCTTTTCTGGCATAAAGGAATGTGGTGGCAGTGTATCAGATGGAGGTGAGATACTTTTCTCCAGACAAGTAAGCCATTTCATCTCGATTTCTTTATCTGTAAGATTAGGAAAACAAAACTCTACCTACTCTTATGTGAAAAATGACAAATGTATCCAAAAGTATAGTGTGAATGACTTTTTAAGAGAATATAATTAAGATGCTTCCTTGCTCAAAATACTTCCATGTCTTTCCTTTGTACAAAGAGTAAACTTGACTCCTTACCAGCGACTCCACAATTTAAAGAATCTGGCCCTTGGTAACTGTTTTGTCTTATCCCCTGCTGCTTCACAGGTTGGCCACCAGGCTCCAGTTGCCCTGTAATTCCTCCTTCCCTGGGATGCAAGAAAGTGTGGTCCCACACTTCATGAATTTGCATTCAGTATTTCCTAGGCTCCAAAAACTCTTTAGGTGTTTTCATATGGTTGACTCCTTATCCTTGTTTCTTCAAACTCTAATATTTTGTTATATTTCCTTTAAACCCTATTATTATTTTGACACTGTCTTATTATTATTTTATAATATTGCTTTAGGCACATGTATTTGTCAATGTAGATTCTTATCAAATTTATTACAAGGGCTATGTCTTCTGAATCTACCACTGTCTAACATTTTTTTACCATTTTATTTTCTTTTATACTTTTATTGGTTCATTATAGTTTTACATCACAATGTAGTTCATGGTGATAGTGACGTACATGCACACATAGCACTTGATGAGTCCCCCTGCCAAACCCAGCTTAGCAAATATTTGCATCTGGAAAATAAAATTGAAAGTACAGAAAATGCAAGTTATAAGCCTTATTATCTTCTTTGCAATAGCAGCATGATTATTTTAAAAGGTTGCAAATCAACTCCCTGAGGAAAACAATAAAAAATGGTTTGGAGCCCAGTTCTGAACAAGGTAAATTTCAGTACTATGAACATTTTTATTATCTTGTGAATTATTATGTTGTAGAATAGCTGAATAAAATTGATTAAATTAAGGTCATGCAGAAACAGTTACACTTGTTTCAGTTAAGCTTGGTTATTCTTTTTATTTTATTATTATTATTTTTTGGTTTAAAAATGTTGGTAGGTGGTCATTAAGGTGGTCTTCAGGATCTAGATAGTTTGCGCAAGCTTCGTTTTCCTAACTGGAAGTTCCTGCTCACCCTCCTGCAGCTCAGCACTCTGTTGTTCTTCTGCTCATGAGGATGCTTGCTTTAAGGTTGCTCTGTTTGTGCTTTTTAGAGAGGTGACGTCATCGATCATGTCAGTTGCACTTGTGGTACTGTAAACAATGGGATCATGGGAACTTATCAAACAGTTGCCTGAATATTACTCCTCACCCAAGTGGGCAGCCACCACAGAAACCTGAAAAAAACTGATGGCTCTTTTGAAGGCCATGCATGGTTTGTAAACTAGGTGTATAGGACTTTAATGTAAAGGCAAACAGAAACATTCTTATTTGCATCACATGGCCAGTAACTGTGCAGAAGAGAACTTATTTTGTTATACTACTTGCATAATGAAAATAAGTCACATTCTGGGGGAAAAAAGAACTGTAATTGTTCAATGTTTTTCTTGTTTCTTTTTGGAAAACGCCTATGAGAAGCCAGTGTTACTTGTTACCCTTCGCTGTTGATTGTTGCTGTCATTTGTCGCAGGTTGGAATGCCTTCTTCCAGGTCATCTCCCATACTAAGACGATGGCAGGACAATGGGTGTGTGAAAACAAGTGTAGTGAGGTATTTTCAAATCATGCATCTATGGACTTAATATCCTCAGTAACTTGAATTATCTGTAGTTGTATTATTTTTTAGCCTATGTTATCAGAAGACTGCCAAATTTAAGAGTAAGGAGGAGAAAGATTAATAATAAAAATAGGGATGAAGGGAAGAAAGTAGCTCCTTTACTGGCATTAGTAACATTCCATATATCTAATGATGTTTATTTTTTTAAAATCCAGACATGTAGCATAGCAACATGGCCTTTCCTATAAATTCCTCATTATTGCCTCCCCAGAAAAGTATTTGTAAGAATTTATGAAACCAGATTAAATATCCATGTTCAGTTTGTCCTCATTGTTAAAGTAAATCTCTGAATTTATTTATTTTTTTATTTTTTTGCGGTACTGGGGATTGAACCCAGAGGCATTCTACCTCCAAGCTACACCCCCGGCCGTATTTTTTATACTGTATTTTGAAACTGGGTCTCATGAAGTTGCGGAGGGCCTCACTAAGTAGCTGAGGCTGGCCGCGAACCCAGATCCTCCTGTCTCAGCCTCCCAAGTACTGGGATTACAAGTGTGCGCCACCACGCCCAGCTTAAATCTCTGAATTTAAAAAAAATTGATAATAATTATGACTTTTTCCTGAATAATAAGGTTATTTAAGACCGATTTTATGAGAATATTTTTGTCAACTATTTTGTCAACAGAGTTCTTGAGCCACTAACATAAAACATCTACTCTTGGCTAATAACCTACCCTGACTATGTAATTTAAGTAATTTTACTGTCTGAAGCAAAGGGTAATCCTTGTGACTAGGATTACAAGTCACTTTCTGACAGTTCCATTACTATATAAGTATCATTTTGCATTTTTACCCAGAAAAAGCCACAATGCAATTTACACATTAATACTAGTCATTCTATACTGATAAGCTTTATTACATAGACACTCACCTAAATAATATTCTCTTTTCTTCTGTTTAAATACACCTTTAAAATTTTCTGAAAAAATTAGGTGTTAGGTTTTACATTATAATCTTTGAAAATTTAGAATTCAATGGTATCACTCTAACTCAAATAATCATGTTAGGGGGGATAATTTTGAAAAAAAGATGTTTGGTAATGTTGCACGTGTGTAATTTAGGAAATTTATATAATATGATGCAAATAGTAATTAGGATATTATTATTTAATCAATAAGTGTCAGGAAAAGAAATGTGGTATAGACTGGGCATGGTGGTTCACACTTGTAATCATAGTACTTGAGAGGCTGAGAGAGGAGGATCACAGGTTCGTGGCCAGCCTCAGCAACTTAGCAAGGCCCTCTGCCACTTAGTGAGACCCTATTTCAAAATAAAACATATAATAGTGCTGGGGTTGGGGCTCAGAAGTAGAATGCTTCTGGCTTCAATCTCCAGTACCAAAAAAAAAAAAAAAAGAAAGAAAGAAAGGAAGGAAGGAAGGAAGGAAGGAAGGAAGGAAGGAAGGAAGGAAGGAAGGAAGGAGGCATAATGTACTATATGTATTGAAGCATAGTTTATTTATCTTTAAACTTAAGATAAATACATCTAACATTTTTTTTTTTGCGGTACTGGGGATTGAACGCAGGGGCGTTCTACCTCCGCGCTACGCCCCCGGCCCTATTTTTTATACTTTATTTTGAAACTGGGTCTCACGAAGTTGCGGAGGGCTTCACTAAGGAGAGAGAGAGAGAGAGAGACAGGGAGAGAGAGAGAGCGAGAGAGCTGAGGCTGGGATTACAAGCATGCGCCACCATGCCCGGCTTCAAGATAAATACATCTAACATTTTATATATACTTTAAGCTCCCAATGAAGGATCTAGGCATGATATTTTATTTATTTATTTATTTATTTATTTATTTATTTATTTATTTATTGTGGTACTGGGGATTGAACCCAAGGGCATTCTACCTCTGAGCTCCACCCCCAGCCCTATTTTTTTTTTATTCTTTATTTTGAAACAGAGTTTCACTAAGTTGCGGAGGGCCTAAGTAGCTGAGGCTGGCCCCGAACCCGGATGGATCCTCTGGTCTCAGCCTCCCAAGTACTGGGATTACAAGCGTGCGCCACCATGCCTGGCATTTAGGCATGATATTGTAAATAATAACAGTATATCATTATTCCAAAGTACTTGTACATTACTCTGCAATTCTGGGAAAATTAAAAAAAAATTATCAATAACTACAATGTTTAAAAACCTTAGTTATACCCACACAAAGAATGAGTCAGCAAAGGTGCAGAGTCTCTCTTCTCCACTGGCTGAAATGCCTCAAGAGGAAGTGGAATGCAAAGAAAGTTAAAGACAAATGCTTTGGGTCAACAATGACTCAGAACCTTTCATACATTTGCCTGTATCCACCAAGTCCAATTGAAATAAAAGCCAACTATACAAAAGCCCTCATCCCCATTCTGTAATTAGAAGCTAAAATTTAATCTGGTAGAAACTATCATACATTCTATAGTGTTTGGATACATTAGGGGTACTGTCTTGAAGAAACAAGGCAGCCATTTGTTGCTTATTGATAAGGATGTGTTCTGAGTAATGTACCATTGGGTAATATCGCCACATGAACATCATAGAATGTAGTTACACAGAACTGGATGATAGAGCTGACTATACTCCTAGGTATAGTATGTCATTCTATATGTCATCTTTCACTGATTAAACATCATTAGGAGGCACATGACATTATTTGAAAATAATATATGCACTAGTCCTCCCTGCCCCCAATCCCCAGGAGTTCTAGAAGAATGATTTAAGTATCAAATAATTCATTTGATGACAGACACAATTTCAATTTCTTTATACCTGAGAAAGGCATATTTCTTCAATTCTAGACTGGAGTTAGCTAAATACAGATTACTATAGAAAAGAATATTTTGCAGATGTCTACAAAAATGCCTAGACCATCAAGTCCATTTTTATACCCGAATTAGTGGGATTCTTGAGTTCTCCGAGGAGAGGTGTAGCAGTCTATCCCTGAGGACATAATTTAAATGAGACAGCAATACAATTTTTCTTTTCTGTTGGTTTCCTTGTGTTCTAAGTGCAAATGTCTTGCCTTAAAGAGATCAGTGGTATACTGACTGAATCAATATTAGTTTACTTAGCTGAAGGAAAGAAAAATAATTTTTACTATAATCATATACAGCTTATGAAATCTGAATATGAGGTTGTAGTTTATTTTTAACACAGCTTGGATGTCTATAAACCACATGGATAAAGACTAAACTAGTGAAATCGCAAATGAAGATCTATTTATTTCTTGGCCACCAGAATTAAAGCCTATCTCTGGAAATTAGACTGGTTTACCTGGTTTCTTTTGCACTATCCTGGAAGGAAGAAACAGAAAAGGCTTTGCTGCCATTTGTTTCAACGGCAAAAGCAAGGAAGTGCTCCATTTATTTTTTGGCAAGAAGTTTTGACTTCTAGTCACTTCCTTCTGGGTTTTAGACCCTCTTGACACTCACAATTGTACCACCTTAGCTACCTGACTCATGTGGTCTTAATGATTAAGGGAGCCTAAGTATCCAAAGTGAGAGCTTCTTACAGGCAAAGTCCCGTGACTTCAGATAGCGTATTATGTCATCTCTTATTAACAGGGGCCTCTTATTATTGCTGGGGCCTTCCTGGACAAAACAAGGAAAACACTAGGACAAATAAGAGATTACCAAATAATTTTTCAGTGATAAACAACAGATAGTCACCAATTGTACATAATAGTTTTTAATATGTTTAATAATTCAATTGTTATTGCATTTAAAATAGTCCAGAATATATATACATATATATCACATATACATATATACATTAAATTGTATCCTTTATATATCTATTAAATATAAATTCAATTACATATAATTCAATTATTTTGAAAAGCAGGCCGGGCGTGGTGGCGCACGCTTGTAATCCCAGTACTTGGGAGGCTGAGACCGAGGATCCGGGTTCACGGCCAGCCTCAGCTACTTAGTGAGATCCTCCCAACTTAGTGAGACCCCGTTTCAAACTAAAGAATAAAAAATAGGGTTGGGGATGGAGCTTGGAGGTAGAATGCCCCTGGGTTCAATTTCCAGTACCGCAAAAAATAAACTATTTTGAAAAGAGGCTTTTATACTCCATATTCCTGTCAAATGATAGCGAGTAAGCATTTCCATGCAAGGGAATGTCTCACGGTCATACCTTCTCATGGACCTTCTGGCCAGGTTCCATCCCTTCAAGATGCTCTGACTCTGTGGACCCTTCACTTGATGCCATTTTCCTTTGTATATGCACATTTTGTTCACGCAAGGCAACAATCTGCAAAATAAAAGCATTACCTCTTTAAAACTTAGAGTAAAAATTTGATTGTGCTTAAATGTGGCCAGTAACTAATGACTACTAGGAAATGATCAAAAAATGAGAATTAAATTTTCTCATGTTAATATTTCAAAAATATTTTTAAAATTTAGGTCAGCCTTTTGAAGAATATAAGAATTCATAACACCTCTCCTAAGAAAATGTTAAAGCACTGTGAAATTTACCTAAGGAATACTATCTATCTGGTTGGAAATGTATCTAAAGCTATAAGTTGATCCATATTTTTAATTTATAAATTACTTTTTAAGTTAATTTGTGAAATGTTCTAAAAATTCTTATTTTCTGTACTGTTAATGTATATAAAAACATAAATGCAAATATTGAAGGTTGAAGACTAATTATGGTCACCTAATAGTGATAGCACATCTCTAATATAAAAGCACACAAATACATAGCTGGATTTAAGTAATTTTGAAACATTACCATGAGCACTTAGATTTAAATTTGTCTCACTGTCATTATTTTACCAGCCATTAATTTAGCATTTCTGATCTGAATTTATTCAGGTTACAAAAGAAAAAATCAGAAAGCAATTAACTCTTGCAAATTTTCAGCTGAATTTTACAGACATGATTATTTAGACTAGAAAGCACATTCTCAGGTAGTTGTAGTACACATGATCTTAGTAATATGCACAGTGGAAAATAGTATTCTGGCCTTAAATGGTGTTTTAAAATATATTTAATATTTATAGATATGATTTTGAAAATGTTTTACTTTATATTAATGCCATAACTTATTTTATGACAAATTTTATTATATTATCAACTCTGTCATTAGTTAGTATTGGATCTAGATGCAATCAATTTCTGTGGTATTTAACACACAATAAATATTGAATCACATAACACATATAATTGAAATTATGAGATCAATGAATTACACAGACCAGTAATCATTAAATAACTTTTAAAAAGGACATAAAGATAATGTGAACATCTATTTGTTATGACAGGCTACTGCCTGTCAGTACTGCAGTGACTGGATCAGCCAAGATGTATCAATGAGATCAGGTGAGCATATATATATATATATGACCTTCAACACTGGAACATCTGGAATATCATTTCACAAGTGCAGATCACCACATAATAAAACACAGTTATAGAAATGTTCCTCTCTCTCTCTTACCATGCAATCAGCAAATGAGTGATTCCTTCACTCCCATTCTTATCCATCTAAAGCTCTTATCCACAAAGCAGCTGGATTCATCTTTTAAATGTAAGTTATATTGTGTTTCCCTTCAGCTTTCCAAAAAATTACAATGCTTTCCCAACTTAGCATAAATTTAAACTTTCTTCAAGGTCTGTAATATTTCATATAATTACCCTTTGATTTGGCCACAGGAGCATTTTTTTTTCCATTCCTCATGCATACATGGAACTATCTACCTGGAACTGAGGGAATTCTTTGTGTTTGTTTTTTTACCTGAACATTCTCCCACAGTTCTCACAGCTGACAATACCCCAGCTTCAAAACTCAGCTGAAATACCTCAGATACAATACTCCTTGCCATCAAACACTTTATACAATGTATGATACTTTATTTGTGGGTGTGTTTAGCATTTATTAAAGTCTAATATTTATTCCTCTATTCACTTCACCTAACTTGTTTATTTAGCAAGCTGAAATCCTAATACTATCATATGGAAAATAATTTTTAAAGGAATGCCTTACTGAAAATAATATTTTAATATTAAGCAGAAAACCAAATTATAATGTGCAGGCTATTCAATAAAAGTTAAATAGCTAGAATTAAATAATGAATTGATATGAAAAATAAAGAATGTAAACCTAATTAATTCAAAACAAAAGATAAAGATTTGTAACAAAAGTAACAAAAGATAAAAAAGTAACAAAAGATAAAGATTTGGAGTGCCTGAGAAACTTCAGAGATGTTCCTCTCATATCACTTAATGTGAAAATGAATTACATCAAAAAATGGCATGAATAAAATAGCTCCTGAAAATATCATTTTTATGACATTCTTAACATGATGCCTTCTGTATAAAACGTTACATTATCATTGATACAAATTTGCCTTTCTATCTCTTGTCATCACATAAGGGTACAACATTCAAGGTGCCATCTTGGAAGCAGACTAGGTCATCGACAGACACTGGACCTTCCAGAACCTTGCTCTTGGCCTTCCTGACTTTTGGAGTTGTGAGAAATAAATTTCTGCTGCTTATAAATTAATTAATTACCCAGTATCAGGAATTTTGTTATATCAGCACACATAGATGAAGACAAGAACTAAGCAGTAATGAAATAAAAGTTAACTCCACAGATTTAAACTCTCTACTCTGTTGCACTGCCTCACCTGGGTTCGCATTTGCATTTAAGCTATCTTAAATCAAGGGATGCTGATAGTGGATTGGGATATGGAGAAGAAGCTTTCCCTCTTCAAATACTGATATTCTTCTATCTTTGCATGTCATAAAGGCTGGACCCCATTCTAGACAGATTCATATAAAGGCAAAGTTATGCACACATTTTTAGGGTGTTAACCCACTGATGGTTTATAGGACTCTGGTCAAGAGAAATTATCCATGACCAGTTTAACTGAACAAACATAATTTGTTGAGTGTCTATTGATACTTGTTTTCAGATGCCCAACATCCCTTCACATTTTTTGTAACAACATCTTATAACATCTTATATACTATTGAAGAATTTTCTTTTCCTATTATAATCCCATAGAGGTTGATAAACAAGGAGAGAAAGGGAGCCAGGTGTGGTGGCCCATGCCTGTAATCCCAGTACTTGAGAGGTTGAGACAGGAGGAACACAGGTTTGAGGCCAGCCTCAGTAACTCAGTAGGAACTTGTTCCAAATAACAATTTTTAAAAAGGTGGTATCTAGGAGGTGGAATGTCACTGGGTTCACTTCTCAGTATCAGAACAAAAAAAGAAGACGAAGAAGATAATAGCTCATGAAAAATAGTTGGGCACATGATCTAAGCCAGAGTAACAATAATAGCCTTTCTGGATGAACTTGGGGCTGGAGGAAGGAGGTGGGATTCTCTTTCTACTATGGAAGAAGATAGGCTGGTAGAATATGACTGAGATGTTGTTTGCTATCAGTTTCTACTTATAGAGAAAATAGGTATGAAAGAGAAGGATCTGATTAATTATTTCTTATTCCAGCCATTCATTTCAACTCCTGGCATGTTAGTCATCTAAGCCTAGAATTTCCCTTGCTAGTTTGGATGGGCATTCTGCACTTGCAATAAAAAGTGTCCTTGCAAATGCAGTGGGGAACATTGACAGCATCACAGAGCATGGAATATTTAAGTGGGGATTTGGGCACTAACAGAATTTACTGCGATTTTGGAACCAAGAGTTTACTGAGAAGTCAACGGCAGATGACTTTTTACGTGGAGGGAAGATCACAGGTTCTTCATACTTCTAGTACTTTGTGCTTCTAGTACTATGGGTTGTTTAGGAAAAAACTATCTTGAAGAAGATGGATGGAAGATGGAACTAGCAAAGCCAATGTGCTTGAACCACAACTCTGGTATCTGTGTGTCTTTCTTTCTGGCTTATTGCTTTGCTCTGATCCTTATTTGTGTTTCCTGATTGTTCATCAAGCTTCTGATAGCCTGACCATTACTTCTACCCTAATGGAAATTTCATTCTTCTTGTGGGAGAGAAATTACAAACACATATGAGTAGAGCACATTTTAAAATTATGATAAGTTCAAAGGAAAAATTAAAGCAAGGGAAGTGTGCTGGGAGGTGTAATGTAATTAGGAATTAGATGATTTCTGAGTATGGACACAGAGACAAGAGGGAACGACTGATGTGGGTATCTGGAAGAACTTTGCAGGCAGAGGATGAAGAAAATGTGAATCATTAAAATGTTTAAGATCCATGAAAATGTTCCAGTGAATTCTTTAAATGATGGAAAACATCCTCCCCAAAAGAACTAAAGCATCAGGGAAAGTTAGTGTATGCCCTGGAAACCTAAAGAAACATGATCCTTAAGAGAAATGTGATTTGGGAGAAAATAACATACTATTTAATTCTGTTATATTCTCAAATTTTAGGATTCCTTAAGGGGTTTTAAAGATGTGTCAACACATTTATTTAATGAATATTCATTGACCACTGTTTTAAATGTCAGACACTGTTGAGGAAAATGCAGACAAGATCTTTCCACCATGGAAATTATATTCTCATAAAGGAGGAAAGAAGGAAATAGTATTACTTTGACAACAAAATAATAGTAGTTTATTGATCTCTTACAATGTGCCAGAAACTGTTCTAAGCATGTTATGTAAATGTGCTTATTATTATTGTGCTTATTTATTTACTTTATTTATTTATTGGTGCATTGTAATCATACATCTTAATGGGTTTCAGGGTGGTAGAAGTATGCATACACACATCAGTCAATTAGCGCCCCCCAATTCCCACCCCCATTCCCTCCCCCTTCCTTCCTTCTCATGCTCAGCATAGTAGTTGACTTTGATAAGTTTGTCTATGTACATCCTGTGCATTAGGGTGTTTCCCTCTTCCCCCTCCCATCCCCCTCAGTTCGGTCGCCTTCTTTACTCATCTAAGGTTTTCTCTGTCTTTATCTGGAGTCCCTCCTATGCCCTATTCTCCCTAGCTTCCAAATATTAGGGAAAGCATCTGACTTTTAACCTTTTCCATGTTTCAGATATTTTGAAAGCAGACCCTGAGATAAGTAATTGAATATAAGTAGTTTATTTGGGAGGTGTTTCCAGGAAGCATGGCATTCCTTAAATATGCTCAAAACGCCAAGGATGTGTCCTGGCTCTTTATGATCCTGGGCAAGTTATTTAGCCACAAGTTCATGTTCATCTTCTATAAAATGGGGGGGATAATAATACCTATAATATGGTGTGTTTGTACTATAAAGTACTTAGTCAAAAATGATGATGTACATTAAGTACTCATTATGTAATGACAACAATAACGAATTGAACTCAAGTTGCCTCTTCAATTTGATCTCACTACTCATCCTTTGCTCTCTCTCTTACTGAAGGGCTTGTAGTCATCCATTTACCATCTTGGCTGTGAGTTTTTATACATACCTGGGTGTCTTCCCTCCTCCTTGACTATTTAGTAGGTCTTTAGGATGGATGCTAGGACTATACCCTCTCAGGGAATTAAGCTGTGTAATTCCTCAGCATTCTCCAGTAACACACACCATAAAATTATTACTCTACTCCAATTGGATGTCAGTGTTGAACCTGCCATTATCATGCAGGATACCTTGAGACCAGGAACTAGATCTACTTTTTTTTTCTGTTCCTAGGCCACTAGCTGACAAAAATGAGGCAGTTTAGAAATATTTATGGAATATCAAATATGAACAGTTTACATGAGTGGAAAAGACCTCTGGGGAGTTGGAGAACTTGGATAGAATGCATGCAGGATTTATACATGGAGTGGAAGATTAGTTGTCTATATAAAAAGTTGTATGAATCTGAAGGCTTTCCCAATGTTCATATTCCATGCTTTAATTTTTAAAATGGGCCATGGAAGAGCTCACTGAGGAAATAAAGAAAGAAAAGAATAAGGCAGCCGGGCGTGGTGGTGCATGCTTGTAATCCCAGTGCTTGGGAGGCTGAGACAGGAAGATCACAGGTTTGTGGCCAGCCTCAGCTACTTAGTGAGGCCCTCAGCAACTTAGTGAGACCCTGTTTCAAAATAAAGAATAAAAAATAGGGCTGGGGGTGTAGCTACGTGGTAGAATGCCCCTGGGTTCAATCCTTAGTACCGCAAAAAAAGAAAGAAATAAAGAAAGAAGGAAGGAAGGAAGGAAGGAAGGAAGGAAGGAAGGAAGGAAAGAAAGAAGGAAGGAAGGAAGAAGTACTGATACAGCAATGTTAGGATATTCATAGCAGTAGTGTAAAGAGGCAAATAGAGTAGATGGCATAGCCAACTGTGAGGGAGAGGAGCCAGAGCCATAAGGTCATGGTAGGGCAGGTTAATGAAAGTCATCAAGGTATTATGTAAATATAAAGTCATAGGCAATTTTATTGTGTCTCAAAATATCAAAATATTTGCCAGTGTGTTGCAGCTTAGGCGGCACTGTGTTTTTGTGCTTAGATGCACAATGGATTTGCAATGGATTACAGAATGAATTAGATGGAAAAATGGAATTCTGAGGGTACCTAAGAATTGAATTCTCCCAATAGAATTCTTAAAGTAGAATGAGAAAGGCACTGTAAATTCATTTTCACTTGATTTTCCTCCTTTTATCATTCTGAAAATATAATGTACAGGACATTTTCGTGAAGTTAGATAAGGAAGGAAGACAATAATAATTAAGACTTTATAAATTAAATTCCTAATGAAAAGGACTATTAGCAATTATGATAGTTGTCCTATGTTGAACATATGTTGAACCCTGTATGGTGAAAATCATTGTGCATGTATCTTCTTATTTAGTATTCCTAATAATGCTATATGTTATGATTATTTTTATTTTAAAAATGAGGAAACTAGAATAGAGTGAGCAAATAATATATTTGAGATCATACAGAAAAAGATACGAAAGAGAAAGTTTTCTAATCCATTTATAATTCCTTCAAAATTTATGATTTTTAGGCATTATGCTACAATACTCTTTGATAATTAATAAAATTATTCACTGCATACAAAATGTAAATACTTATCCAGGTCAGGACTATGGATCTTTGGTCTGAGAGCAGGGGAATTTACCTGCCCTGTCTTGGAAAACAACTTGGAAGATGTCTTCAAAGAGAATTAGAAGAGGTCTTTGATTATTCCTAGGAAAAAAATCATGCTGTTTCCATTTTCATTTTTACTTGTAATTTTTATGTGGCATGGACATTTAAATGTATTTTTATACTTTCCCAACTACTTTTAAAAATAAACCACATCCACATAAAACCCTTAGTGCTAATTGTCAGAGACCCTCATTCTCGTGTTTTAAAATTCATATTTGCCTTTATCTATTTCACAACCACTTCCAAAAAGTATTCATATCTAATTAGCAAATATTCTTTTCATCTATTTTTATCCCAAATTCAATTATCAATTCCAAAAGTGAGACTTTCAAAAGTCTCACCATACCAACACATAATTTTCTTGTACATAGATACTTTTTCTAATTCTAACTAAATCCATGCTTAGATTACACTAAGGCTGCAACACACAAAAACAAACTAAAAAAAGAAACTAGTAAAACAGTAGAGCTTTACAATTTAACTGTAAGCAAGTCTCTAACCACAGTGGCTTGAATTTGTGTTGTTATATATTACTGAAGAAACAATAAATATTGAGACACTTATTCAGAGAGAATTAAGGGCCCTGAATCAGCATCTATTTTTCCTTTCATGTTCTGCCTTTAGAAATAAGGTTTAGAGGCATCACTGAAGTATATTAAAGTAGTGTAAAGAAACTTCTACTCTGTGTGGTTTGATCAGCTTGCATGTGACATTCATTTTAAATGTTTTCCAGGAAGCATGGAGAGATTCTGAAAACTTGTGAAACGGAACTGTTCCAGTGAATGATCAAGTTGCTTTGAGATAAGAATCAGATGTTTGCATTGTGAGAATTTGTCTTCTGTCAGATTAAAAAATGTTTTTAATCGATTTAGCAAGTGAATCAATTTATCTTAACAATGAACAAATACCTTGAAGGTAGGAAGAGCAGAAGTAAGAATGAGGACCAAGTTAGGCTGACAAGAGAGCCAAAGAAATGAAATCATCCAATGGGTCTGTACACAATTAATCCACAAAGTTGAACCCATGTTCTATGAATAAGAGTCTCCATCTTCAAAAGTCTTAACTGTTCATTTTTAAATGAAAAGTAGTAAGACAAGAATAAAAGTTCCTGTTTAATTGACTTTACTATGCTAAGCAAGATTAAAATGCATTGAGCAAATATTGGTTATTAAACTTAAAAGGGGAATCTACACAATCCTAATCATATCTTTATCTTCTGTTTATTCAAGTGTGGACCATGTGCTGTCTGGAATTTTTGGATGGTGTAGAATGAACATTCTGTTTAGTAACCCGAACACAGTATAGTTACATCAACAAATATTGGAATCTTCTAGAATGTCACATTAAAATCAATCTCTTTGATGATGGACTTATTGATTTCTATACCCCCTTTTCAGCATCAGGAGATTCAATCTCTTCAGCCAGGCATGGTTAATATTGTAAGTATATACTTGGGTCTTTTTGGTTTTTTGTAATTTTTTTTCCAATCAGAGCAGCAGAAATGACAAAATTATAGACTCTGTCCTGGAACTATTCTTTTTTAGCTCTATTGTGGTAAGGGGAAAAAAATCATAAGGAAAAAAAGCATTTCAAAGTGCTTGAAAAGTACTTAAGAAAATGTGGAAGGCAGAAACAATATCCATTAGTCATTTTTGCATATACAAAAGCCAGCCAGGGAAATAAAAAGGATTTGTCCATTTAGTTCTTTCCTTAAAAATAACAAAAGAAGTGTACTAAATCCATTATTCTGAACAATTCTCTAAAGTAATCCATTTTCTTTGGGTTCTAATGGCAATTATGTGTTGTATTCATCTGTATGCATTTCAATTTTATTTTTATGTGATTTTTAAATGTGTTTATATTACAAAATATCAGTAGGGGAAGGGGGCAGAACTTATATTGTCTTTGTATGCTTATTTTTATGGGTAGAGAAAATGAATTTTACAGGCAATGAGTGACAAATCTCTTCCTGTCCCAAACACAGCGCCACCTAATCAGTTCCACTGAAGGCAGAATACGTCATTCTCTGGCTGTCAGCTCAATCATCTTTGAAAGGGGTTCTAAAGTACCATGTCTAAAAAGACAATAATGACATCATCAACATCCTTAATGACCACAATATTAACAGAAAGATTCTTTGTGCCAACCACAGTTTTAAGTTCTTTCCATGTACTAACTCATTTAAACCTCACAACAACCTTAAGAAATAACTTCTATTGTTATGGTTGAACTAATTTAGGCAAAGAGGGTGAGGGAATTGTTCATAGTGAAGAGGTAGCAACTGGCGGAATCATTTAGGGAGAAAGTGAAGTATCGTGGGTGGGGATTACAGCTCCTCATTGGAGTGTGCTTGCCTCTTTCTCTTCTCATTTTCAGCCGTCTTTTCCCAGAGCAGAGTATATTTACAGTAAAGCATTCAATTAGATATTATAAATAGAATGCTGGTTATACTTGCCACTTTTCCTTCACTTGCTCACATTAATTTCTAACTCTTCCTAGTTATCCACTTTTTATAGAATAGTTAATTTTTTTGCGAGAGCATTTCTGCTTTTGCTGGGTCTGCAAGCTAAAAAGTTTGACAGTTTTGAATGATCAAAAATTGATAAAATAATAAGAATAAAATGATAAGTTTCAATGTTCAGTGTCAACAAATAATTTTTATTGGAAAGTGAACATATTTGTTTAGACATTCTCTATGACTGCTTTTACTCCACAATGATGGACTAGTTGTGGGAGAAACTATTTGACCCCAGAGCCTAAAATGTCTAGTAGTTGGTTCTCTATAGAAATAAGTTTGTTGATGTGTTTAGTAGCTCTTATTCTTGTTTTAACAAAAACAAAACAAATAACCAAAGCAAGAAAACCAAAACCAAAACCAAAACCAAAAAAACCTGTCCATTATATGGAAGGACAAAAGACATTGAATGGCCAAAGCAAAATTGAGCAAAAAGAACAAAATCAGATGCATTAAAACACCTTCTCTCAAGACATACTATAAAGGTATAATAACCAAAATATCATGATACTGGCATAAAAACAACAAATAGACCAAAAGACCAGAATAGAGAACCCTGAAATAAATCCATGCATCTATAACCAACTGGCCTTGAACAGAGGTACCAAAAACAAACACTGGAAAAAGATCAGCCTTTTATTTTTTTCTTTCTTTCTTTTTTTTTTTTTCAGTACTGGGGATTGAATCCAGGGGCATTCTACCTCTGAGCTATACCCCCCCCAGCCCTACTTTTTATTCTTTATTTTTATTTTTTTTTAATTTTTAACGTGCTTATATTGGTGCATTGGAGTCTTACATCGCAATGAATATCTATTTGATGTTAACATACATGCACACAGCTCTTAGTGTCCCCCCGCCTACCCCCACCTGTATGAAGTACCAAGAATGATGTTGGTATATTTTCACATGTACATATTGTTTATGATAGTAATTACATTAATTCACGTCTTTCTTGCCCTCCCCCTTCCCTTGTACCACTTCCCTTGTTCCGTTTAGGGTTCTCCATTATCAACCGGAGTCCCTTGTGTGACCCTACTACTCCTTAGGTTGCACATATTAATGAAAACATATGTCCCTTCTTTTTTTGTGATTGACTGATCTCGCTTAACATAATGTTCTCCAGATCCTTCCACTTTCTTGCAAATTATGTTATTTTGTTCTTTATTGCTGAGTAGAATTCCATTGTGTGTATTTCCCACAATTTTGTAATCCACTCATCTGTTGATGGACATCTAGGTTACTTCCATAATTTGGCCACTGTGAATTATGCTGCTATGAACATGGGTATGCATATATTACTATAGTTTTCTGGTTTCAATCCCTTGGTATGATACCCAGTAATGGTATAGCCGAATCATATGGTGGGTCCATTCCCAGTTTGATGAGGAATCTCCACACTGATCTCCATAGTGGTTGAACTAGTTTCAATCCCACCAACAGTGTAGAAGAGTCCTGATTTCCCCACATCCTCGCCAACATTTGTTATTTGACTTCTTAATGATTGCCATTCTAATTGGGGTTAGATGAAATCTTAGAGTAGTTTTGATTTGCATCTCCCTGATTGCTAATGATGTTGAACATTTTTTCATGTATCTATTGGCCATTTGTATATCTTCTGTCATGATGTTTCTATTCATTTCAGTTGCCCACTTCTTGATCGGATTATTTATTTTCTTAATGTAAAGCCTTTTAAGTTCTTTGTATATCCTAGATATTAGACCTCTGTCAGAGGGATAGCTTGCAAAGATCTTCTCCCATTCTGTAGGCTTTCTCTTTAGGCTCTTGATGGTTTCCTTTGATGAGCAGAAGCTTTGAAGTTTAATGCTATCCCACTTATTAATTCTTGTTTTAATTTCCGGTGCTTTGGAGGTATTGTTGAGGAAGTTTCTACCTGTGCCTATAAGTTGGAGTGTTGAACCTATGCCTTCTTCTAATAATTTCACAGACTCTGGTCTAACTTCCAGGTCTTTAATCCATCTCGAGTTGACTCCTGTGCAGGGTGAGAGATAAGGATTTAGTCCCATTTTTCTACAGGTAGATAACCAGTTTTCCCAGCACCATTTGTTGAAAAGACTGTCCTTTCTCCAATGTATATGTTTAGCACCTTTGTCAAAAATCAATTGACTATAAGATTGTAAACTTGTTTCTGTATCTTCTATTCTGTTCCACTGGTCTATGTGTCTGTTTTTGTGCCAGTACCATGCTGTTTTTAATTACTATAGCTCTGTAGTACAATTTGAAATCAGGAATTGTTATGCCTCCTGCAAGATTCTTATTGCTGAGAATTGCTTTGGCTATTCTGGGTCTTTTGTTTCTCCATATAAAATTAATGACTGATTTTTCTAGATCTGTGAAAATGATGTTGGTATTTTGATAGGGATTGCATTGATTCTATAGATCATTTTTGGCAGAATGGCCATTTTGATAATATTTATTCTGCCTATCCAAGAGCAGGGGATATCTTTCCATCTTCTAAGATCTTCGATTTCTTTCTTCAGTGTCTATAGTTTTCATAGTAGAGGTCTTTTACCACTTTGGTTAAGTTTATTCCTAGGTATTTGATTGTTTTTGAAGTTGTTGTGAATGGAATTGTTTTCTGGATTTCTTCTCAGTGGATTCATGGTTGGCATATATGAAAGCCACTGATTTTTTTAGGTTGATCTTGTATCCAGCTACTTGGCTGAATTTATTGATCAGCTCTAGTAGATTTTTGGTTGAGTTCTCTGGGTCTTCTAGATATAGGATCATGTCATCTGCAAATAAAGATAATTTTAATTCTTCTTTTTCTATTTGAATTCCTCTGATATTCTTCTCTTGTCTTATTGCTCTGGCAATAGTTTCAAGGACTATATTGAAAAAGAGTGGTGATATTAGGCATCCTTGTCTTGTTCCTGATTTTAAGGGGAATTCTGGCAATTTTCCCCATTCAATATGATGTTGGCTTTGGGTTTCTTACATATTGACTTAATGATGTTGAGGTATGTTCCTTCTATTCCTATTTTCTGTAGAGTTCCTAACATGAATGGGTGTTGAATTTTGTCAAATGCTTTTTCCGCATCTATTGAAATGATCATGTGATTCTTGTTTTTAGTTCAATTTATATAGTGAATAACGTGTATTGTTTTGCGTATGTTGAACCAGCCTTGCTTTCCTGGGATGAAACCAACTTGGTCATGATGTATGATCTTCTCAATATGGTTTTGAATGCGCATGGCTAGTATTTTATTTAGAATTTTTGTGTCTATGTTCATTAATGATATTGGTCTGTAATTCTCTTTTCTTGAAGTGTCTTTATTTGGCTTTGGTATTAATATGATGTTGACCTCATAAAAGGAATTTGGAAGAATTCCATCTCTTTCAATTTCATGGAATAGTTTATGAAGTATTGGTTTTAGTTCTGTAAAGCTTTTGTAGAATTTGGCTGGAAAACCATCTGGCTTTTCTTTGATGGCATACTTTTTATTGCTGTTTCTATCTCTGTGCTTATTATTGGTTGATTCAGGTTTTCTGTATCCTCTTGGTTCAATTTAGGTACATTGTATGTGTCTAGAAATCTTTCGATTTCTTCCAAGTTTTCCATTTTATTGGAATATAAGTTTTCAAAGTAGTTTCTTATGATCCTCTGGATTTCTTCACTATCTCTAGTGATGTCCCCTTTTTCATTTCTGATTTTGGTAATTTGGGTTGATTCTCTCCTTCTTTTGGTTAGGTTAGCTAGTGGTTTGCCAATCTTGTTAATCTTTTCAAAGAACCAGCTTCTTGTTTTGTTGATTCTTTGTGTTTTTTTATTCTCTATTTCATTAATTTTTGCTCTGACTTTAGTTATCTCCTGCCTCCTACTGGCTTTGGGATTCGACTGTTCCTGTTTTTCAAGATCCTTGAGGTATGTCATTAGGTTATTTATTTTGATGTCTTCTGTTTTTCTTATGTGGGCACTCAGTGCTATAAATTTTCCTCTTAACACTGCCTTCAAAGTGTCCCATAGATTTTGGTACGTCGTGTCTCTATTTTCGTTTAATTCTAGGAATCTTTTTATTTCTCCCCTTATTTCTTTCTGATCCATTCCTCATTCAGAAGTGTATCATTCAGTCTCCCTGTATTTATGTGGTTACTTTTAGTCTTCCTGTTGTTAATTTCCAGTTTCATTCCGTTGTGATCTGAGAAGATGCAGGGAATAATATCACATCTTTTGAATTTGCTGGTGCTTGCTTTGTGACACAGTACGTGGTCTATTTTGGAGAATGTTCGTGGGCAGCTGAGAAAAATGTGTATTCAGATGTTGTTGGTTGAAATAATCTGTATGTGTCTATTAGATCCATCTGGTCTATGGTTTTCTTTAGGTCTGAACAATCTTGATTCATCTTTTGTCTGGAGGATCGATCTAGTGGCGTGAGTGGTGTGTTGAAGTCTCCCAATATTATTGTTTGGGTCTCTTTGGGACCTGATGTCCTGAAGAATTTGTTTTATGAATGCAGGTGCGCCCATATTTGGGGCATAGATGTTTACTATTGTTATATCTTCTTGTTGGATTGTTCCTTTTATTACCTGCTTTGTCTCTTCTGATATGTTTTAGCTTAAAGTCTGTTTTGTCAGATATAAGTGTTGCTACCCCTGCTTGTTTTCGATCTCTGTTTGCATGGTATATCTTTTTCCATCCTTTTACCTTTAGTGTATGAGTATCTTTGGCTCGAAGGTGAGTTTCTTGTAAGCAGCATATAGTTGGATTATGCTTTTTAATCCACATTTCCAGTCTATGCCTTTTAATTTGGGAGTTTAGTCCTTTGACATTCAATGTTATTATTGAGATATGATTGTTGTTTCCTGTCATTTTGAGTTTTATTTTCTGTTTGCTGTAGGACAAATCTCCTTGTTTAGTTGCCTACCTGGTGTAGTTCACCTCTCCTGTGGTTCTGAAAATTGCTTGTTTTTCCTTCTTTGTGATTTATTTCTTTTAGGATTTTCTCCAGTGTTGGCTTGGTCCTCATGAATTCGTTAAGTGTTTGTTTATCATGGAACGTTTTTATTTCTCCATCAATTTTAAGTGATAGCTTTGCTGGATATACCAGTCTTGGTTGGAAGTTGTTTTCTTCCAGGGTCAGGAGTACTCCATACCAATCCCTCCTGGCATTCCTGACTTGGGTGGAGAAGACTGAGGTAATTTTTATTGTTTTGCCCCTGTATGTCACCCTTTCTTTTTGCTCTTGCTGCTTTTAGGATTCTTTCTTTGGCCTCTACGTTAGACATTTTAATGATTATATGGCGTGGTGAGGTCCTTCTTTGGTCCTGTCTTGACGGTGTTCTATATGCCTCCTGTATGTGGATGTCCAAGTCCTTTTTTAGATTCGGAAAGTTCTCTGAAATTATTTCTTTGAATAGGTTTCTTATCCTTAGTCTGTGTTTCTAATCCTTCTTCTATGCCATTTATCCATGGATTAGGACGTCTTGTATTGTCTTATATTTCTTGGATGACCAGGGTGTGTTGTTGTAATATCTTCTGTATATCATTGACTGTGTTTTCAGTTTTTAATGAACTGTCTTCCAGGAGTGATACCCTGTTTTCCATGTGGTCAAGCCTACTAGAGTTGGTTTCTATTGCAGTCTTTAATTCGTTTATTGACTCCTTCATTTCATTCAGTGTTTCTTTCTGATTCTTTCTTAGAGCCTCAACTTCTTCCTTCATCTCCTCTACACTTTTTTTGAGGCCTTTCATCATTCTGAAGATCAAATTTCTGAATTTTCCGTCTTGCATTTCCTGTAGGTCAGTATCAGTTATCTCACTTGATGCATTGTGAGTGTTTCTTGTTTCTTCACTGTTCCTCATTCTCATATTTTCGGTGTTTTCAATTTTGTGTTTCTGTTGCCTCCGCATCATCTTCCTTTCTATGTATAAGACCTCTTGTTGGTCCCTGTAGACCCAACTGGGTCAGTATGCTGCAGGCTGCGGTTCCCTTCTGTCTTGTTGACTGGGGTGTGGTGTGTGTGTCTGGGGGGCACACAGGATCCGGAGCTCGGGTGTTGGCACTTGAGGCACACTTCAAGGCTTGGTGTTGGATGTGGGCTCCAATGCGTGGGTGAAGGTGCTGGAAGATACTTGGTCTCTGAGGCACAGTTGCACATGTGCTCCGGATCTTGGGGGGCGTCGCTGGAGGTTGCCCGGGCTCTAATGCACAGTGCTGTGTATCTCGCACAGGCCCCAGGGGGTGAGAGCTCTGGGTATCGGGTGGTAGTGCCTGAGGGTGCACAGGTGCTGAGGCACAGTGCTAAGGACCACACGCGGCCCTTCATGAGGTGCTTGGGCTCCTGGAATTCGGTGGTGGTGCCGGTGCGTGCCCTGGTTCTGAGGCAGTGTGGAGGGTCACGCGGGTCTCAAGTGGAGGTGCCAGAGGGTATCCAGGCTCTGAAGTGCGGCACATGGTCTCCTGGGTTGCACGGTACGGCACGGCTGACCTGAGCTGGCCACGGCTGTTTGCCCTGGTTGTGCTGGACGGCGCAGCTGGTCGCCTGTGTTGCACTGCTTCACGTGTCTGGATGCCTGGGATGGCACAGCTGGTCTAGGTAGGGCCCAGCTGGCCTTCCTGATCACGCGTGAAGGCACAGCTGGCCACCTGGGTCGTGCAGTTCGGCATGGCTTGCCTAGGCGGGGCACAGGAGGGGGGTGTTGCCCGGGTCTTGGCTGGGAACCCTGGTCGTGCCGGATGGCGTGGCTGGTTGCAGGGGACCGCAGGTCTGGCTGCCTGCGTGGCAGGGAAAGGTGCTGCTGGCCTAGGCGGGGCGCAGGGGGCGGGGGCTGCCCTGGTCGCACGTGGGAGGGCGCGGCTGGCCACCTAGTTGTGTTGGATGGCAAGGCTTGTGTAGGCAGGTTGCAGGGCTGCGGGTCGTGGGGCTGCAGGGGCGCAGGGCCATGGGGTGGTGGAACGCCCGTGACTGGGCTGGGGGCGTAGGGCCACAGGGCATGGGGCACAGGGCTACGGGGCGTGGAGCTGTGGGGTGCGGGGCCATGGGACGTGGGGCCGTGGGGCGCCCGGTTCTCGGCTAGGGGCGCGGGGCCACGGGACACGGAGTGCCCCATTCTTGGCTGGGAACCCTGGTCACACCGGATGATGTGGCTGGTTGCCCGGGACAGCGTGTCTGGCTGCTTGGGTGGTGGAGAAAGGTACTGCTGGCCTCGGCTGGGCACGGGGGGGTGGGAGGGCCGCCCTGGTCTCGCGTTGGAGGGCGCGGCTGGCCACCTGGTTGTGCAGGATGGCACAGCTTGCCTAGGCGGGACACGGGGAGTGGGGCAAGGTGTGGGGTGCGGGGGCGCGGGGTACGGAGGCCTTCCAGATGTTGGCTGACGCGGGGCTCTGATGCAGGGTGCTGGGGATCACGCAATCTCACAGCGCGGTGTAGGGGGAGGTGCTCTGTTGGGGCAGGAACCCAGGATCTGCTGCTGTGATGGCCCCGCTACTCACGGAATTCTACTCCAGTTTCTCCATCAGATCTGTCTGTGGTGCTGGGAGCTGTTAGCCCCAGCTGTAGGGACCAGGGTAAGATGGCTCCTTATTTATCCTGCGACATGGGATTGCAGCTTTCTGTGGAAATCTGAAGCTGGTAGACTCTGTGTCTGCGTATTCGTACTTGGGTTACTGGATTTTGGGTTTTGGTTCTTCTGTGTCTGTGCAATGTTGTTTAGTTCTGAGCCCCCGAGGCATTTCTGAGACAGTTTTGAGACAGGCTCGTTCAGGGGCTCCTATTCTGTTGCCATCTTGCTGCCGTCTATCTTATTCTTTATTTTGAAACAGGGTCTCACTAAGTTGTGGAGGGCCTCACTAAGTAGCTGAGGCTGGCCGTGAACCTGCGGTCCTCCTGTCTCAGCCTCCCAAGTACTGGGATTACAAGCGTGTGCCACCACACTTAGCTATGGCCCGTCTTTTCAATAAAGGATGCTTGAAACAGAAGAATGAATTAGACCCCTTTCTCTCACCATGTACAAAATATCAACTAAAAAATATACAGATCAAAAATCTAAATGCAAGTCCTGAAACTTTTAAAGTATTAGAAGAAAATTTATGGAAAATATGTTCAGAGATTAATATAAGTAATAATTTTTTTGCATCAACCCCAAAAGCATAGGCAACAAAAACAAAAATAGACAAATAGGATATCACACTAAGAAGCTTCTGCACAACAAAGGGAACAATCAACAGCGTGAAGGAGCCATGGATAGAAGGGAGAAAATATATGCAAATATACAGCTGATAAGGATTTAATATCAATAACATATCAAGAACATAGTAATTTATTAGATGAAAGATAATGATCCAACTAAATGAATGAAAGATCCAAATAAACATTCCTTAAAAGAAGACTTGCAAATGGCCAATAGATACATGAAAAAAGCTTAATATCATTAATCATTGTGGAAGTACAAATCAAAACCACAATGGCACCTTGCCCCAGTTAGAATACCTATTACAAAATAATAATAATAATAATAGTAATAACAACAACTTAAAACACTGGGAATGGATCCACCATATGACCTGGCTATACCACTACTGGGTATCATTTCAAAGGGATTAAAACCAGAGAACTACAGCAATTTATGCATACCCATGTTCATAGCAGCACAATTCACAATAGCCAAATTATGGAACCAACCCAGGTGTCTATCAACAGATGAATGGATCACAAAATTATTGGAAATACACACAATGGAATTCTACTCAGCAATAAAGAAGAACAAAATAATATCATTTACAAGAAAATGGAAGGACCTGGAGAACATTAAGTTAAGTGAGATCAGCCAATCACAGAAAAAGAAGGGCCATATGTTTTCTCTAATATATACAAGCTAGGGAGTAATGGGGATACAAAAGGGACTTCAGACAACAGTGGTGAAGCCTCAGCGGAGTTAGGGAAGTGGTCTAAAGGAAGGGGAAGTGGAAGAATGACGTTCATTAATGGAATTACTACCATTGACCGTGTGTACACATGAGAATATACCAACGTCAATCTCAGTACTCTGTATTGGGGGGAGGGGAGGCAGTGGGGACACCAAGTTTTGTGTGCATGTATGTTACTGTCAACTTGATTTTCATTGTGATATGAGACTATAATGCACCAATAAAAGCACATTAGAAATAGAAAAAATAATAATAATAACAAAGGCCGGTGGGGATATGGAGAAAAAAGGACTCGTACATTGTTGATGGGGATAAACATTAGTACAGCCATTATGGAAAACAGTGCTGGGCGTGGTGGTGCATGCTTGTAATCCCAGAACTTACTTGGGAGGAGGAGACCAGAGGATCCGGGTTCGTGGCCAGTCTCAGCTACTTAGTGAGGCCCTCTGCAAGTTCGTGAGACCCGGTTTCAAAATAAAGTGTAAAAATAAATAAGGCCAGGGTATAGCTCACAGGTAAAATGCCCCTGGGTTCAATCCCTGGTACCACACAAAAAACGAAAACAGTATGGATTTTTTTCAAAAACAAAAAAGTAAGCCGGGCGTGGTGGTGCACGCTT
Organism: Glis glis; assembly: GCA_004027185.1. Classification (NCBI taxonomy): domain Eukaryota; kingdom Metazoa; phylum Chordata; class Mammalia; order Rodentia; family Gliridae; genus Glis; species Glis glis. The sequence goes on from PVJS01022189.1 coordinate 30,521, forward strand.
GTAATCCCAGTACTTTGGGAGGCGGAGACCGGAGGATCTGGGTTCGCGGCCAGCCTCAGCTTTCTCTCTCTCTCTCCCTTTCTCCCTGTCTCTCTCTCGCTCTCTCTACCTAGTGAGGCCCTCCACAACGTCGTGAGACCCAGTTTCAAAATAAAGTATAAAAAATAGGGCCGGGGGTGTAGCGTGGAGGTAGAACTCCCCTCCCTGCGTTCAATCCCTGGTACTGCAAAAAAAAAAAAAAAAAAAAAAAAAAAAAC
>PVJS01022190.1:0-30777 GCA_004027185.1 Glis glis
GTCGGCGTTACCACGTGCCACCCTGGCAGTCCCTGCGCTCCTGGGCGACCCCTGCGCCAGGTACCAGACCCCGGCGTCCACGTACACAACCCCGGCAGCCCCTCGACACCTGGGTGCCCCCTGTGCCAAGTACCAGATCCAGGCATGCCTGCGCGCAACCACAGCAACCCCTGTGCCACCTGGGCGGCCCCTGCATCACATGGACGGCCCCTGCACCACCTGGGCAGCCCCTGCTCCAGGTATTAGATCCCGGCGTCACTGCTTGCAACCCCGGCTGGCCCAGCACCACCTGTGCAGCCCCTGCGCCAGGTACCAGACCCCGGCATCCCCACAAGCTAACCCGGCAACCCCTGTGCCACTGGGGCGTCCCCTGCGTCCCCTGGGCTGCCTCTCCATCAGAAGGGTGGCTCCTGAACCACCTTTGAGGCCCCTGGGCCAGGTATCAGACCCCGGTGTCACCGCGTGCAACCCCGGCAGTTCCTGCGCCACCTGGGAGGCCCCTGCGCCAGGTACCAGACCCCGGCATCATCGCGCGCAAACCCAGCTGCCCCTGTGCCGCCTGAGCGTCCACTGCGAACCCTGGGCGGTCCCTGCGCCATGTATCAGATCCTGGCGTCACTGCGCGCAACCTGGCGCAGGGGTTGCCCAGGTAGTGCAGGGGACGCTCATATGATGCAGGGGCCACCCAGGTTGCCCAGGGGCTGCTGCGGTTGCGCACAGGCATCCCGGGGTCTGGTACTTTGCACAGGGGTTCCCAGGTGGCGAGAGGCTGCCGGGGTTGCATACGTGTATGCCGTGATCTGGAACCTGGCGCAGGGGTCGCCCAGGAGTGCAGGCACTGCCGGGGTGGTAACGCCGGCATCTGGAACCTGGGGCAGGGGCCACCCAGGAGATGCTGGGGCCGCCCAGGTGTCTCTGAGGCTGCCGGTGTTGCGCGCGGGGATGCCGAGGTCGCCCAAAGAGCGCAGGGGCTGCCAGGGTTGCGCGCGGTAACACCTAGGTCATGTACCTGGCGCAGGGGCCGCCCAGGGGACGCAGGGGCTGCCAAGGTGGCATAGGGAATGCTGGGGTGGCACGCGGGGACACCGGGGTCTGACCCCTATCTCAGAGGCCGCCCAGGTGGCGCAGGGACTGCTGGGGTATTGCGCAGGGTCGCCGCGGTCTGGTATCTTGCGCAGGTGCCGCCCAGGTGGCGCAGGGGATGCTGGGGTTGTGCGCAGGGACGCCGGGCTGTTATACCTGGCGCAGGGGCCTCCCTGGTGGTGCGGGGGCTGCCCATGTGATGCAAGGGCCGCCCAGGTGGCACAGGGGCTGCTGCAGTTGCAAACAGGCATACAGGGGTCTGGTAATTGGCACAGGGGGCACCCAGGTGGCGAGGAGTTGCCGGGGTTGCGTACATGGATGCTGGGGTCTCGTACCTGGTGCAGGGGTCGCCCAGGGAGCACAGGGACTGCCGGGGTGGCGCGCGGTAACGCCGGCGTCTGTACCTGGCGCAGGGGCCATCCAGGTGACGGAGGTGCAGCCCAGGTGGCACATGGGTGCCGGGGTTGCACACTTGGGCGCTGTAGTCTCATACCGGGGGCAGAGGCTGCCCAGGCGGCTCAGGGGCTGCTGGGGTGGCACACGTGGACGCCCGGGTCTAGCGCCGGGGCTGCCCAGGTGGCACAGGGACTTCTGGGGTGGCGCGCGGGGAAGCCAGGGTCTGGTACCTGGTGCAGGGGCCACCCAGGTGATGCAGGTGCAGCCCAGGTGACTCAGGGGTGCCGATCTGGTACCTGGCGCAGGCGTCGCTCAAGGAGCGCAGGGGCTGCCTGGGTTGCGCGGGGTAACACCGCGGTCTTGTACCTGGCACAGGGGACGCCCATGGGACGCAGGGGACGTCCAGGTGGCACAGGGGCCGCCGGGTTTGCGCGCGATGATGCCGGGGTCTTGTACCTGGCGCCTGCATCACATCGGCGACCCTGAACCACCAGGGCGGCCCCTGCGTCAGGTAACACACCCTGGCATCCCTGCGCACAACCCCAGCAACCCCTGCTCCACTTGGGAGGTCCCTTCGCCAGATACCAGACCCCGGCGTCCCCGCGTGCAACCCCAAAAGTCCTTGAGTCACCTGGGGGGCCCCTGTGGTAGGTACCAGACCCCGGCGTCACCGCGAAACACCGCAGCAGGCCATGCGCCACCTGGGCTTCCCCTGCGCCAGTACCAAAACCCGGCATCCCCGCGTGCAACCCCGGAAGTCCCTGCGCCACCTGGGCAGCCTCTGCGCTAGGGGTCAGACCCCGGTGTCCCCGCGTGCCACCCCAGCAGTCTCTGCGCCAACTTGGCAGCCCCTGCGCCAGGTATCAGACCCCGGCATCCCCTCGCGCAAACCCGGCAGCCACTGTGCCACCTGGGCGTCCCCTGCGTCCACTGGGCGGCCCCTGCTCCAGGTACAAGACCCCGTTGTTACCACGTGAAACCCCGGCAGCCCCTGCGCTCCATGGGCGACCACTGCACCAGGTACCAGTCTCCGGCATCCCTGCGCGCAACCCTGGCAGCTCCTGCCAACTGGGCTGCCCCTTCGCCAGGTACCAGACCCCGCCGTCCCCGCACGCCTTCCGGTAGTCACTGCGCCACCTGGGCGACCCCTGCGCCAGGTACCAGACACAGGCGTCTTCACGCGCAACCGCAGAATTCCTTACGCCACCTGGGAGCCCCCTGGACTAGGTACCAGACCCCGGCATCCTCGCGCACAACCACGGCAGTTCGTGCGCCACCTGGACGACCTCTGCACCAGGTACCTGACCCCGGCTTCCACGCGTACAACCCCGAAAGACATTGAGCTTCCTGGGGGGCCTGTGCTAGGTACCAGACCCCAGCTTCACCGCGAAACACCCCAGCAGGCCCTATGCCACCTTGGCGGCTTCTGCACCCGGTATGAGACCCCGGCGTCCACGCGCACAACCCCGGCACCCCTGCACCACCTGGGCTGCACCTGCATCACCTGGGTGGCGCCTGCATCACAGGGATGGCCCCTACACCACCTGGGCAGCCCCTGCGCCAGGTATCAGACCCCGGGGTCACCGCGTTCAACCCCGGCAATTCCGCCAATTCCTGCACCACCTGGTCGGCCCCTGCGACAGATACCATACCCCGGCGTCCCCGCGTGCAAACCCAAAAGTCCTTGAGCCACCTGTGGTACCAGACCCCGGCATCACCGCCAGCCACCCCGGCAGGTCCTGCGACACCTGGGCTCCCCTGCACTAAATTCCAGTCCCCGGAGTCCGCGCGTGCAACCCTGGAAGTCCTTGCGCCACCTGGGGGACCCCTGCGCAAGGTACCTGACCCAAGCGTCCTCGCGCGCAACCCCGGCAGTTCCTGCTCCTCCTGGGCGACCCCTGCACCAGGGACTAGACCCCGGCGTCCATGTACGCAACCCCGGTAGCCCCTCGCCACCTTTGCGATCTCTGCTTCACATGGGCGGTCCCTGCACCACCTGGGCGGCTCCTGCACCATGTTCCAGACCCCGGCGTCTACGCACGCCACCCCAGCAGACCCTGAGACACCTGGGAGGCCTTTGCACCCGGTACGAGACCCTGACGCCCAAGTTCGCAACCCCGGCACCTCTGAACCACCTGGGCTGCACCTGCTTCACAGGGGCGGCCCCAGAGCCAGCTACCAGACGCCGGTGTTACCGCGCGCCACCCCGGCAGTTCCTGCGCCACATGGGAGGTCCCTGAGCCAGGTACCAGACCCTGGTGTCCTCGCGCACAACCCCGAAAGTCCTTGCGCCACCTGGAGTCCCTTGTGCTAGGTACCAGACCCAGCGTCCTTTCGCACAACAATGGCAGTTCCTGCGCCACCTGGGCGATACCTGCGCCAGGTATCTTAACCCGGTGTCCCTGCGTGCAAGCCCGGCAGGCTATGCGACACCTGGACAGCCCCTGAACCATGTACAGAACCCGGCGTCCCCGCGTGCAACTCCGAAAGCCCTTGAGCCCCCTGTGGGACCCCTGTGCTAGGTACCAGACCCCAGCGTCCACGTGGGCAACCCCGGCAGCCCCTGCACCTCCTGGGCGGCCCCTGCGCCAAATATCAGAACCCGGCGACCCCATGCAACACCCCAGAATTCCCTGTGCCACCTGGGCATCCACTGCATCACATGGGCAGCCCATGCGCCACCTGGGCGGCTCCTGTACCAGGTACCAGACCCCGGCGTGTCCTCGCGCCACCTATGCAGCCCCTGCGCTACATGGGCGGCCCCTGCGCCAGTACCAGACCCCGGTGTCTCCGCGCGCCACCCCAGCAGCCCCTGAGCCACCTGGGCGGCCTCTGCACCCGGTATGAGACCCCGGCGTCGAAGTACGCAATCCCGGCCCCCCTGCGCCACCTGGGCTGCACCTGCGTCACCTGGGTGGCCCCTGCGCCAGGTACCAGACCCCGGCTTCCCCGCGTGCCTAAGCCAGGTACCAGACGCCGGTGTTACCGCGCGCCACCCCGGCAGTCCCTTCGCTCCCTGGGCAACCCCTGCGCCAGGTACCAGACCCCGGCGTCCACGTACGCAACCCCGGTAGCCCCTCGCCACTGGGCGCCCACTGTGCCAAGTACCAGACTCCGGCATGCCTGTGCATAACAGCAGCAGACCCTGCGCAACCTGGGCGGCCCCTGCATCACATGGGCAACACCTGCACCCCCTGGGCGGCCCCTGCGCTACGTATCAGACCCCAATTCACCGCGTGCAACCCCAGCACTTCTTGCACCACCTGGTCGGCCCCTGTGCCAGATACCATACCCTGGCGTTCCCGTGGGCAACCCCGAAAGTCCTTGAGCCACCTGGGGGCCCCCGTACTAGGTACCAGACCCGGGATCACCGCGAGCCACCCCGGCAGGCACTGCGCCACCTGGGCGGCCCCTGCACCAGATAACAGACCCCGGCATCCACGTGCACAACCCCGGCAGCTCCTGCACCTCCTTGGCGGCCCCTGCGCCAAGTACCAGACCCCTGCGTCCCCGCACGCCAACCCAGAAGTCCCTGTGCCACCTGGGCGTCCTATGCATCACATGGGTGGCCCCTGCGCCAACTGGGCAGCTCCTGTGCCAGGAACCAGACCCCAGCGTCCCCTCGCGCCACGCCGGCAGTCCCTGTGCCACCTGGGCGGCCCCTGCACCATGTACCAGACCCCGGCGTCCACGCTTGCAACCCCGGCAGTCCCTGCTCCACCTGGGCGGCCTCCACGCTAGGGATCACTCCCCGGTGTCTCCGCGTGCCACTCAAGCAGTCTCTTCTTCACCTAGGGGGCCCCTGCGCCAAGTACATGATGCCGGTGTTACTGCGCGCCAACGCGGCAGTCTCTGCACTCTCTGGGGGACCCCTGCACCAGGTACCAGAACCCGGCATCCAGGTACGAAACCCCGGCAGCCCCTCGCCACCTGGGCGCTCCCGTAGCCAAGTACCAGACCCCGGCATACCTGCGCGCAACCACAGCAGCCCAAGGAATGCAGGGGCTGCTGGGGTAGCGCACGGTAACACCGGGGTCTTGTACCTGGCGCAGGGGTCGTCCAGGAGGCGCAGGGGCCGCCCAGGTGTCTCAGAGGTTGCCGGAGATGTGCGTGGTGACGCCCGGGTCTGGTACCTAGCACAGGGGCCCCTCAGGTGGCTCAAGAATTTTCGGGGATGGATGCGGGGACGCTGGGGTGTGGTACATGGTGCAGGGGTCGCCCAGGTGGCGCAGGAACTGCCGGGGTTGCACGCAAGGACGCCGGGGTCAGGTACCTGGCGCAGGGGTCCCCCAGGTGGCGCAAGCACTTCCGCGGTTGCACAAGGGGACGGCGGGGTCTGGTACCTGGTGCAGGGGCCGCCCAGGTGGCGCAGGACCTGCCGGGGTTGCACGCGGTGACGCCGGGGTCTGATACCTGGTGCAGGGGCCGCCCAGGTGGTGCAGGAGCCGCCCTCTGATGCAGGCGCCGCCCAAGTGAAGAAGGAATTGCCAGGGTTGTGCAAAGTGACGCCGGGGTCTGGTACATGGTGCAGAGGCCGCCCAGGTGGCACAGGGGCTGCCCATGTGATGCAGTGGCCACCCAGGTGGCACAGAGACTTCTGGAGTGGCGCGCTGGGGCGCAAGGGTCTGGTACCTGATGCAGGGGCCGCCAAGGTGTCACAAGCATTCCAGGGAGGCTTGCGGTAACGCCGGGGTCTGTTACCTGGTGCAGGGGCCGCCCAGGTGACGCAGGGACCACACAGGCGTCACAGAGGCAACCGGGGTTGCGTGCGGGGACGCCGGGGTCTGGTATCTGTCGCAGGGGTCGTCCAAGGAGCGCAGGGTCTTCCTGGGTTGCGTGCGGTAAACCGGGGTCTTGTACCTGGCGTAGGGCCTGCCCAGGGGATGCAGGGGGCGCACAGGTGGCACAAAGGGTGCAGGTTTTGCGCGAGGGGATGCCGGGGTCTGGTACCTGGCGTAGGGTCCACCCAGGCAGCGCAGGGACTGCCGGAGTTGCACGCGGGGATGCCGGGGTCTGGTACCTGGCGCAGGGGGTGCCCAGGTGACGCAGGTGCAGCCCAGGTAGCGAGGGGGGCCGGGGGGGTGCACAATTGGACGCTGGGGTCTTGTACCGGGTGCAGAAGCTGCCCAGGTTGCTCAGGTGCTGCTGGGTGGCGCGCATGGATGCCGGGGTCTGGTACATGGTGCAGGAGCTGCCCAGGTGGGGCAGGGGCCACCCATGTGATGCAGAGGTCGACCAGGTGTCGCAGAGGCTGCCGGGGTTGCGCGTGGTGACGCCGGGGTTTGGTACATGGTGCAGGGTCCCCCCGGTGGCTCAAGGACTTTCGGGGTTGAACGCGAGGATGCCGGGGTGTGGTACTTGGCACAGGGGCCGCCCAGGTGATGCAGGTGCAGCCCAAGTGGCTCAGGGGTGCTGGGTTTGCGTACTTGGACGCCGGGGTCTCGTACCGGGTGCAGAGGCCACCCAGGTGGCTCAGGGGCTGCTGGGGTAGCACACGGGGACACCGGGGTCTGACCTCTAGCGCAGAGGCCGCAGAGTTGGCTCAGGGACTGCCGGGGTGGCGCGTAGCGACGACGGGTCTGGTATCTGGTGCAGAGGTCGCCAAGGTGGCGCAGGGGTTGCTGGGGTTGTGCGCTGGGACGCCGGGGTGTGATACCTGGGAAAGTAGCCGCCCAGGTGGTTCAGCGGCCGCCCATGTGATGCAGGGGCCACCCAGGAGGCACAGGAGCTGCTGCGGTTGCACGCAGGCATGCCGGGGTCTGGTACTTGGCACAGGGGGCGCCCAGGTGGCAAGGGGCTGCCAGGGTTGCGTACGTGGATGCTGGGGTCTGGTACCTGGCGCAGGGGTCGCCCAGATGATGCAGGTGCAGCCCAGGTGGCACATGGGTACTGGGGTTGCACACATGGACACCGGGGTCTCATACCGGGTTCAGACACTGCGTAGGTGGCTCAGGGGCTGCAAGGGTGGCGCGTGTGGACGCCGGGGTCTAGTGCAGGGGCCGCCCAGGTGGCAGGGGCTGCCGGGGTGTTTCGCGGTGTCGTTGGGGTCTGGTACCTAGAACAGGGGCCCCCCAGGAGGCTCTAGGAATTTCGGGGTTGCACTCGGCGACGCCGGGGTCTGGTACATGGTTCAGGGGCCGCCCAGTAGCGCAGGATATGCCGGGATTGCCCGCGGGGACACCGGAGTCAGGTACCTGGAGCAGGTGTCACCCAAGAAGCGCAGGGACTGCCGGGGTTGCGCACGGTAACACCAGGGTCTTGTACATGTCGCAAGGGCCGCCCAGGGGACACAGGGGACGCCCAGGTGGCACAGGGGCTGCCGGGTTTGCGCGCGATGATGCCAAGATCTGGTACCTGGCGCAGGGGATGCCCAGGTGGCGCAAAACTGACGGGGTTGCACGCAGTGACAACGGGGTCTGATACCTGATGCGGGGGCCGCCCAGGTGGTGCAGGGGCCACCCATGTGACGCAGGGGCCGCCCAGGTGGAGCAGGGTCTGCTGCGGATGCTCTCAGGCATGCCGGGGTCTGATACTTGGCACCGGGGGTGCCCAGGTGTTGAGGGGCTGCCGGGGTTGCGTACGTGGACGCCAGGGTCAGGCACCTGATGCAGGGGTCGCCCAGATGGCGCAGGAAATGCCGGGGTTTCACACGAGGACATCGGGGTCTGGTAATTGGCGCAGGGGCCGCCCAGGCGTCGCATAGCCTGCTGGGGTTGCGGGCGGGGACGCCAGGGTCAGGTACCTGGCGCAGGGATCACCCAGGTGGCCCAGGAACCTCCATTGTTTGCGCGAGGACGCCGGGGTCTGGTATATAGCGCAGGGGACCCCAGGAGTCACAAGGACTTCCGGGGTTGCACTCGAGAACGCCGGTGTCTGGTACCTGGCACAGGGGTCGCCCAAGGAGTGCAGGGGCTGCCAGGGTTGCACGCCATAAGACCGGGGTCTTTTACCTGGCGCAGGGGCCGCTCAGGGGACGCAGGGGATGCCTAGGTTGCACAGGGGTTGCCGGGTTTGCGCGCGGGGAACCCGGCATCCCCGCGTGCAACCCGAAAGTCCTTGAGCCACCTGGGGGGCCCCTGTGCTATGTACCCAACTCCGGCGTCACCGCGAGCAACCCCGGCAGGCCCTGCGACACCTGGGGGGCCCCTGCACTAGGTACCAGACCCCGGCGTCCCCGCGTGCAACCCCGGAAGTCCTTGCGCCAGTGGGGGCCCCCTGCGCCAGGTAGCTGATCCCGGCGTCCTCGCACACATGCCCGGCAGTTCCTGCACTACTGGGAGACCCCTGCGCCTGGGACCTGACCCCGGGGTCCCCACGCACAACACCGGCAGCCCCTGCGCCACCAGGGTGGCCGCTGCACCATGTACCACACCCCAGCATCCCCACGTGCACCCCGAAAACCCTTGAGCCACCTGGGTGGCCCATGTTCTAGGTCATAGACCCGGGCGTCACCGCGCGCAACCCCAACAGCCTCTGCGACACCTGGTCGGCCCCTGCAACACCTCGGCGGCCCCTGCGCCATGTACGAGACCCCGGCATCCACGTGCGCAACCCTGGCAGCCCCTGAGCCTCCTGGGCGGCCACTGCGCCAAGTACCAGACTCCGGCGTCCCCGTACGCCACCCCAGAAGTCCCTGTGCCACCTGGGAAGCCTCTGCATCACATGGGTGGCCCCTGCGCCAGCTGGGCGGCTCCTGCACCATGTACCAGACCCCAAGGTCCACGCGCGCCACCCTGGCACTCCTGCACCACCTAGGCTGCACCTGAGTCACCTGAGCGCCCCCTGTGCCAAGTACCAGACCCAGGCATGCCTCTGCGCAACCGCAGCAGCCCCTGCGCCACCTGGGCGGCCCCTGCACCAGGTATCAGACCCCGGTGTCACCGCGTGCAAACCCGGCAGCCCCTGCGCCACTTGGGCGGCAACTACACCATGTACCAGACCCAGCGTCCACGCGTGCAACCCCGAAAGTCCTTGAGCCACCTGGGGGGCCCCTGTGTTGGTACCAGACCCCGGCCTCATCGCGTGCAACCCCGGCAGCCTTGCGACACCTGGTTGGCCCCTGCGACACCTGGGCAGCCCCTGCACCACGTACAAGATGCCGGCGTTACCGCACGCCACCCCGGCAGCCCCTGTGCACCTGGGCGTCCACTGCGTCCCCTGGGATATCCCTGCGCCAGGTACAAGACCCCGGTGTTACCGAGCGCAACCCCGGCAGCCCCTGCGCTCCTTGGGCGATGCCTGCGCCAGGTACCAGATCCCGGAGTCCCGCGCGCAACCCCGGCAGCCCCTGCCAACTGGGCTGCCCCTTCACCAGGTACCAGACCCCGCCGTCCCCGCGTGCAACCGTGGAAGTCCCTGCACCACCTGGGCGGCCCCTACACCATGTACCAGACCCCGGCGTCCACTCGCGCCACCCCAGCAGCCCCTGAGCTGCCTGGGAGGCCTCTGCACATGGTATGAGACCCCGGCATCCACGTGCGCAACCCCGGCACGCATGTGCCACCCGGGCTGCCCCTGCGTCACCTGGGAGGCCCTTGCGCCAGGTACCAGTCGCCGGCGTTACCGCGCGCAACCCCGGCAGCCCCTGAGCTCCTTGCGCGACGCCTTCGCCAGGTACCAGACCCCGGCGTCCCCGCGTGCAACCCCGAAAGTCCTTGAGCGCCCTTGGGGAACCCTGTACTAGGTACCAGACCCTGGCGTCCACGTGCGCAACCCCGGCAGCCCCTGCACCTTCTGGGCGGCCCCTGCGCCAAGTACCAGACCCCAGCGTGCCCGCGCGACACCCCAGAATTCCCTGTGCCCCCTGGGCAGCCACTGCATCACTTGGGCAGCCCCTGCGCCACGTGGGCGGCCCCTGCACCATGTTCCAGACCCTGGCATCCACGCGCGCCACCCCGGCAGCCCCTGCGCCACCTTGGAGGCCCCTGCACCATGTACCAGACCCTGGCGTCCAAGTGCGCAACCCCGGCCCCCCTGCGCCACCTGGGCTGCACCTGCGTCACCTGGGCGGCCCGTGCGCCAGGTACCAGACCCCAGCATCCCCGCGCGCAAAACCGGCAGCCCCTGTGCCACCTGGGCATCCCCTGCATCCCCTGGGCGTCCCCTGCGCCAGGTACAAGACCCCAGTGTCACCGCGCGCAACCCCGGCAGCCCTGCGCTCCTTGGGCGACCCCTGCGCCAGGTACCAGACCCGGCGTCCCCGTGCGCAACCCTGGCAGGCCCTGCCATCTGGGCTGCCCCTTCGCCAGGTACCAGACCCCGCCTTCCCCGCATGCAACCGCGGAAGTCCTTGCGCCACCTTGTTGGCCCCTGCGCCAGATACCAGACCCCGGCATCCCCACGTGCAACCACGAAAGTCCTTGAGGCAACTGGGGGGCCCCTGTGCTAGGTACCAGAACCCGGCGTCACCGCGAGACACCCCGAAAGGCTCTGCGCCACCTTGGTGGCCCCTGCGCCAGATACCAGACCCCGGCGTCCTCGCGCGCAACCCCAGAATTCCGTGCACCAGCTGGGGTCCCCTGCGCTAGGTACCAGACCCCGGCGTCACCGCGAGCCACCCCGGCAGTCTCTGTGCCACCTGGGCGGTCCTTGAGCCAGATCCCAGACCCGGCGTCCTCGCGCACAACCCCGGAAATCCATGTGCCAGCTGGGGTCCCCTGGGCTAGGTACTAGACCCCGGCATCCTCGCACGCAACCCCGGCAGTTCCTGCACCACCTGGGACACCCCTGCGCCAGGTACCTGACCCCGACGTCCCTGCGCGCAACCCCGGCAGCCCCTGCACCACCTGGGCGGCCCCTGCACAATGTTCCACACCCCAGCATCCCCGCGTGCAACCCCGAAAGTCCTTTACCCACCTGGGGTCCCTTGTGCTATGTACCAGACCCCAGCGTAACCGCGCGCAACCCCGGCAGCCTCTGCGACACCTGGGCGGCCCCTGCGACACCTGGGCGGCCTCTGCGCCATGGACGAGATCCCGGCGTCGACGTGTGCAACCCCGGCAGCCCCTGCCCCTCCTGGGCGGCCCCTGCGCCAGGTACCTGACTCCGGCGTCCCCGCACGCAACCCCGGCAGCCCCTGCGCCACTGGGCAGCCCCTGAACCATGTACCACAAAACACCCCGGCAGCCCCTGCCACCTGGCGGCCCCTGCGCTAGATCCCGGCGTCCACGTGCGCCACCCCAGTAGCCACTGAGCCACCTGAGTGGCCTCTGCACCCGGTATGAGACCCCGGCGTCCAAGTGCGCAACCCCGACACCCATGTGCCACCTGGGCTGCACCTGTGTCACCTGGGCGGCTCCTGCGCCAGGTACAAGACCCCGGCGTTACCGCTCGTACCCCGGCAGTCCCTGTGCTCCCTGGGCGACGCCTGCGCCACGTAACAGACCCCAGCGTCCACGTACACAACCCCGGCACCCCTCACCACCTGGGCACCCCCTGTGCCAAGTACCAGACCCTGCATGCCTGCACGCAATCGCAGCAGCCCCTGCGCCACCTGGGCGGCCCCTGCATCACATGGGTGGCCCCTGCACCACCTGGGCGGCCCCTGCGCCAGGTATCAGACCCCGGTGTCACCGCGCGCAACCCCGGCAGTTCCTGCACCACCTGGTCGGCCCCTGCGCCAGATACCAGACCCCAGCATCCTGCCGCACAACAATGGCAGTTCCTTCGCCACCTGTGCGGCCCCTGCGCCAGATACAAGACCCCGGTGTTACTGCGCACAACCCCGGCAGCCCCTGCGCTCCTTGGGCGACACCTGCGCCAGGTACAAGACCCCGCCATCCTCGCGGGCAACCCCGGAAGTCTTTGCGCCACCTCGGGTGGCCTGCGCTATGTACTAGACTCCGGCATCCTCGCGAACAACAATGGCAGTTCCTGCGCCACCTGTGCGACCCCTGCACCAAGTACAAGACACAGGTGCTACCGCGCGCAACCCCTGCAGCCTCTGCGACACCTGGATGGCCCCTGCGACACCTGTGCGGCCCCTGCGCCATGTAGAGACTCCAGCGTCCACGTGCGCAACCCCTGCAGCCCCTGCGACTCCTGGGCGGCCCCTCGCCAAGTACCAGACCCCGGCTTCACCGCGCGCCACCCCAGAAGTTTCTGTGCGACCTAGGCGGCCTCTGCATCACATGAGTGGCCCCTGTGGCACCTGGGCGGCTCCTGCGCCAGGTACCAGACCCCGGTGTACCCACGAGCCATCCCAGAAGTCCCTGTGCCACCTGGACGGCCTCTGAATCACATGAGCGGCTCCTGCGCCACCTGTGCGGCTCCTGCACCATATACCAGACCCCGGTGTCCACGCGCGCCACTCCAGAGGCCCTGGGCCACCTGAGCGGCCTCTGCACCCGGTACAAGACCCCGGCGTCCAAGTGTGCAACCCCGACCCCCTGCGCCACCTGGGCTGCACCTGCGTCACCTGGGCGTCCCCTGCACCAGGTACCAGACCCCGGCATCCCCGCGAGCTAACCTGGCAGCCCCTGTGCCATCTGGGCGTCCCCTGCGTCCCCTGGGCGGCCCCTGCGCGAGGTACAAGACCCCGGTGTTACTGCGCGCAACCCCGGCAGCCCCTGCGCTCTTTGGGCGACCCCTGCACCAGGTACCACACCCGGCGTCCCCATGTGCAACCCCGATAGGCCTTGGGCCACCTGGGCCCCCCGGTGTCAAGTACCAGACCCCAGCATACCTGCGCGCAACCGCAGCAGCCCCGGCACCACCTGGGCGGCCCCTGCATCAGAAGGGCGGCTCCTGCACCACCTGGGCGGCCCCTGTGCCAGGTATCAGGCCCCAGCGTCACCGCGCGCAACCCCGGCAGCTCCTGCCAACTGGGCTGCCCATTAACCAGTTACCAGACCCCGCCGTCCCCGCGTGAAACCGCGGAAGTCCTTACGCCACCTGGGGGACCCCTGGGCCAGGTACCTGACCCCGGCGTCTTCGCACACTACCCCGGCAGTTCCTGCGCCACCTGGGTGACCCCTGCACCATGTACCACACCCCAGCGTCCCCGTGTGCAACCCCGAAAGTCCTTGAGCCACATGGAGGGACCCTCTTCTAGGTACCAGGCCCAGCGTCCCCTGCGACACCTGGGCGGCCCCTGAATTATGCGAGACCCCTGCGTCCACGTGTGCAACCCCGGCAGACCCTGCGCCTCCTGGGCAGCCGCTGCGCCATGTACCAGACACCGGCGTCCCCGCGTACTACCCCAGCAACCCCTGAGCCACCTTGGCGGACTCTGCACCTGGTACGAGACCCCAGCGTCCAAGTGCGCAACCCCGGCACCCCTACGCCACCTGGGCTGCACCTACGTCACCTGGGCGGCCCCTGCGACAGGTATAAGACCCCGGTGTTACCGCGCGCAACCCCGGCAGCCCCTGCATTCCTTGGGCGATGCCTGTGCCAGGTACCAGACCCCGGCGTCCTCGCGCGCAACCACAGCTGTCACTGCACAACCTGTGGTTTAAGCGCCAGGTACCTGACCCCGGCATCCCCGCGTGCAACCCCGAAAGTCCTTGAGCCACATGTGTTTCCCCTGTGCTAGGTACTAGACCCCAGCATCACCGCACGCAACCCCAGCAGCCTCTGCGACACCTGGGCGGCCCCTGCGACACCTGGGCGGCCCCTGAGCCATGTACTAGACCCTGGCGTCCAAGTGCGCAACCCCGGCGCCCCTGTGCCACCTGGGCTGCACCTGCGTCACCTGGACGGCCCTTGCGCCAGGTACCAGACCCCGCTGTCCCCTCGCGCAACACCAGCAGGCTATGAGACTCCTTGGCGGCCCCTGTGCCAGATACCGGACTCCGGCGACCCCTTGTGCAACTCCGATAGTCCTTGAGCCACCTGGGGGGCTCCTGTGCTAGGTTCCAGACCCTGGCGTAACTGCGAGCCACCCCGGCAGGCCCTGCGACACCTGGGGTGCCCTTGCGCTAGATACCAGACCCCGGCGTCCCCGCGTGCAACCCCGGAAGTCCTTGCGCCACCTGGGGGACCACAGCTCCAGGAACCTGACCACGGCGTCCTCGCGCGCAACCCTGGCAGTTCCTGTGCCACCTGGGCGACTCCTGCACCATGTACCACACCCCAGCGTCCCCGCGTGCAACCCCAAAAGTCCTTGAGCCACCTGGGGGGCCCCTGTGCTAGGTACCAGAACCCGGCGTCACCGCACACAATACCCGGCAGACTCTGCGACACCTGGGCCACCCCTGTGACACCTGGGCGGTCCATGATATTATACGAGACCCCGGCGTCCACGTGCTCAAGCCCGGCAGCCCCTGCACCTCCTGGGCAGCCCCTGCGTCACCTGGATATCCCCTGCGCCTAGTACCAGACCCCGGGGTCCAGGTACACAACCCCGGCAGCCTCTCGCCACCTGGGGATCCCCTGTGCCAAGTACCAGACCCCGGCATACCTGCGTGCATCCACAGCAGCCCCTTTGCCACCTGGGCAGCCCCTGCATCAGAAGAGCCGCTCCTGCACCACCTGGGAGGCCCCTGCGCTAGGTACCAGACTCCGGCATTATCGCGCTCAAACCCAGCAGCCGCTGTGCCACCTAAGCATCCCCTGTATCCCCTGGGCGGTCCCTGCGCCAGGTACAAGACCCCGGTGTTACCGCGCGCAACCCTGGCAGCCCCTGCGCTCCTAGTGCGATGCCTGCGCCAGGTACCAGATCCCGGTGTGCCCCCATGAAACCCCGGCAGCCACTGCCAACTGGGCTGCCCCTTTGCCAGGTACCAGACCCCGCCGTCTTCGCGTGCAACCGCGGAGTCCTTGCTCCACCTGGGGGACCCCTTCACCAGGTACCTGACCCAGTCGTCCTCGCGCGCAACCCCGGCAGTTCCTGCGCCACCTGGGCGACCCCTGAATCATGTACCACACCCCAGCGTCCCCATGTCAACCCCGAAAGTCCTTCAGCCACCGGGGGGTCCCCTGGGCTAGGTACCAGACCCCGGCGTCACCGCGCGCAACCCCGGCAACCCCTGCACTTCCTGGGCGACCCCTGTGACAGGTACCAGACCCCTGCGATCCTGCGTGCAACCCTGGCAGTCCCTGCGCCACCAGGGTGGCCTCTGCGCTAGGGGTCAGACCCCGGTGTCCCCGCGTGCCACACAAGCAAGCCCCTGTGCCACCTTGGCAGCCCCAGCGCCGGGTGCCAGACCCCGGCATCCCCGCAAGCAAACCCGACAGCCCCTGTGCCACCTGGGCGTCCCCTGGGTCCCCTGGGCGGACCCTGCGCCAGGTGCAAGAACCCAGTGTTACCGCGCGCAACCCTGGCAGCCCCTGCACTCCTTGGGCGACCCCTGCGTAAGGTACCAGACCCCGGCGTCCTCACGCGCAACACTGGCAGCCCCTGATCCACCTTGGTGGCCTCTGCACCCGGTACGAGACTCCGGCATCCAAGTGCGCAACCCCGGGACCCCTGCGCCACCTGGGCAGCACCTGCGTCACCTGGGCGGCCCCTGCGCCATGTACCAGATGTCGGCGTTACCGCGCGCCACCCCGGCAGTCCCTGCACTCCCTGGGCGAACCCTGAGCCAGGTGCCAGGCCCCGGCGTCCACGTACGCAATCCCGGCAGCCCCTCGCCAACTGGGCGCCCCCGGTGCCAAGTACCAGACCCCTGCATGCCTGAGAGCAACTGCAGCAGGCCCTGCGCCACCTGGGCGGCCCCTGCGCCAGGTATCAGACCCGGCATCACCGCGTGCAACCCCGGCAGTTCCTGCACAACCTGGGAGGCCCCTGCCCCAGGCACCAGACCCCGACATCATCGCGCGCAAACCCGGCAGCCCTTGTGATGCCTGGGCGTCCCCTGCATTCCCTGGGCGGTCCCTGCGCCAGGTACAAGACCCCGGCATCCTCGCGCGCAAGCCCCGCAGTTCCTTCGCCAACTGGGCGACTCCTACGCCAGGGACCTGACCATGGCGTCCTCGCGTGCAACCCCAGAAGTCCCTG
This sequence comes from Glis glis, assembly GCA_004027185.1. Lineage (NCBI taxonomy): Eukaryota > Metazoa > Chordata > Mammalia > Rodentia > Gliridae > Glis > Glis glis. The sequence goes on from PVJS01022190.1 coordinate 16,421, forward strand.
TGCCACCTGGGCGGCCCCTGCACCATATACCACACCCCAGCGTCCCCGCGTGCAACCCCGAAAGTCCTTCAGCCACCTGGGAGGCCCCTGTGCTAGCTACCAGAACCCGGCGTCACCGTGAGCCACACCGGCAGGCCCTGCGCCACCTGTGCGACCCCCGCGCTAGGGGTCAGACCCCGGTGTCCACGCGTGCCACCCCAGCAGGCACAACCCCGGAAGTCCTTGCCCAGCTGGGGTCCCTTGCGCCAGGTTTCAGACGCCGGCGTGACCACGCGACACGCTGGCAGTCCCTGAGCTCCTGGGAGATCCCGGTACCAGGTACCAGACTCCGGAGTTATCAGGCACCACCCTGGCAGTCCCTGCAGTCCTGGGCGACCCCTGCACCAGGTACGAGATCCCGGCGTCCACGGACGCAACCCCGGCAGCCTTCGCCACCTGGGCGCCCCCTATGCCAAGTACCAGACAACGGGATGCCTGCGCGCAACCGCAGCAGCCCCTGCGCCATCTGGGCGGCCCCTGCATCACATGAGCGGCCCCTACACTATCTGGTCATCCCCTGTGCCAGGTATCAGACCCCTGCGTCACCGCGTGCAACCCCGGCAATTCCTGCGCCACCTGGTGGTACCCTGTGCCAGATACCAGACCCCGGGGTCCCCGCGTGCAACCCCGAAAGCCCTTGAACGACCTGGGGTGCCCCTGTGCTAGGTACCAGACCCGGCGTAACTGTGAGCCACCCCGGCAGGACCTGCGACACCTGGGTGGCCCCTGCGCTAGGTACCAGACCCCGGCGTCCCCGTGTGCAACCTCGGAAGTCCTTGCGCCACCTGAGGAACCCCTCGCCCAGTACCTGACCCCGGCATCCTTGCACGGAACCCCGGCAGTTCCTTCGCCACCTGGTCGACCCCTGCGCCAGGGACCTGACCCCGGCATCCCCGCAAGCAACCCTGGCAGCCCCTGCGCCAACTGGGCGGCCCCTGCACCATATAGCACACCCTAGCGTCCCCGCGTGCAACCCTGAAATTCCTTGACCCACCTGGGGGACCCTTTGCTAGGTACCAGACCCCGGTGTCACCACGAGCCACCCCAGCAGGTACTGCGCCAACTTTGTTTCCCTGCATGCCACCCCAGCAGTCCCTGCGCCACCTTGGCAGCCCCTGCGTCCCCTGGGCGGCCCTTGCGCCAGGTACCAGACCCCGGCATCACCACGCGCAACCCCGGCAGCCTCTGCGACACCTGGGCAGCCCCTGCGACATCTGGACAGCATCTGACATTATACTACACCTTGGCGTCCATGTGCGCCACCCCGGCAGCACCTGCACCACCTTGGCGGCTCCTGCACAATGTACCAGACCCCGGCGTCCACACGTGCCACCCCTGAAGCCCCTGAGCCACCTGGGTGGCCTCTGCACCCGGTATGAGACCCTGGCGTCCAAGTGCGCAACCCTGGCCCCTCTGCGCCACCTGGGCTGCACCTTCGTCTGCTGGTTGGCCCCTGCGCCAGGTACCAGACACCGGAATCCCTGCGTGTAACCCCATCATCCCCTGTGCCACCTGGGCATCCCCTGTGTCCCCTGGGCCGCCCCTACGCCAGGTACAAGACCCCGGTGTTACCGCGCGCATCCCCGGCAGTCCCTGCGCTCCTTGGGCGACCCCTGCGCTAGTTACCTGATCCCGGCGTACTCGCACGCAACCCCGGCAGTTCCTGCACCACCTGGGCGACCCCTGCACAAGGGACCTGACCCCGGCCTGCCCGCACGCAACCCCGGCATCCCTGCGCCACCTGGGTCACACCTGCGTCACCAGGGCGGCCCCTGCACCAGGTACCAGATGCTGGTGTTACCGTGTGCCTCCCTGGCAGTTCCTGCACTCCCTGGGCGACCCCTGAGCCAAGTTCCAGACCCCGGCATCCACGTACAAACCCCAGCATCCCCTTGCCAACTGGGCACCCCTGTTGCTGAGCACCAGACCCCGGCATGCCTGAGAGCAAACGTAGCAGCCCCTGCGCCACCTGGGCAGCCCCTGCGTCATGGGCGGCCCTGCACCAGCTGGGCGGCCCCTGCGCCAGGTATCAGACCGCGTGCAACCCCGGCAGTTACTGCGCATCCTGGGTGACCCCTGAGCCAGGTACCTGACCCCGGCGTCCCCGCGTGCAATCCCGGCAGACTATGCGACACCTGGGTGGCCCCTGAAGGATGTACCAGACCCCAGCATCCCCGTGTGCAACCCCGAATGTCCTTGAGCCCCTGGGGGGCCCCTGTGCTAGGTACCAGACCCCGGCGCAACCCCAGCAGACCCTGCACCTCCTGGGCGGCACCTGCGCCACCTGGGCGGCTCCCGCGCCAGGTACCAGACCCCGGCGTCTCCTCGCGCCACCCTGGCAGCCCCTTCGCCACCTCGGCGGCCCCTGCATCATGTTCCAGAACCTGGTGTCCACGCGCGCCACCCCAGCAGCCCATGCGCCACCTGGGCCGCCCCTGCATGATGTATCAGACCCCGGCCTCCAAGTGCGCAACCACGGCCCCCCTGCGCCACCTGGGCTGCATCTGGGTCACCTGGGCGGCCCGTGCACCAGCTACCAGTCCCCGACACCCCGCGTTCAAAACCGGCAGCCTCTGTGCCACCTGGGTGTCCCCTGCGTCCCCTGGCAGCCCCTGTACCAGGTACAAGACCCCGGTGTTACTGCGCGCAACGCCGGCAGCCTCTGTGCTCCTTGGGCGACCCCTGCGCCAGGTACCAGACCTGGGGTCCCTGTGCGCAACCCCGGCAGCCCCTGCTATCTGGGCTGCACCTTCGCCAGGTACAAGACCCCGCCGTCCCCGCGTCACTGCGCCACCTGGGGGTCCCTGCCGCAGGTACCAGACACCGGCATCCTCGCGCACAACACCGGAAGTCCTTGCGCCACCTGGGGGCCCCCTGCGCTAGGTACCTGACCCCGGCGTCCTCGCGCACAACCATGGCAGTTCCTGCGCCACCTGGGTCACCCCTGTGCCAGGTACCTGACCCGGGCGTCACCGCGAGCCACCCTGGATGGCCCTGCGACACCTTGGCGGCCCCTGCACCATGTACGAGACCCCGGTGTCCATGTGCGCAACCCCGGCAGTTCCAGGGCCGCCTGGACGACCCCTGCGCCAGGTACCTGACTCCGGCGTCCCCGCACGCAACACCGGCAGCCCCTGCGCCACTGGGCGTCCCCTGAACCATGTACCAGACCCCGGCGTCCCTGCCTGCAAACCCGAAACTCCTTGAGCCCCTGGTGGGCCCCTGTGCTAGGTACCAGACCTCGCCGTCCTCGCACGCCACCCCGGCTGTCACTGCGCCACTTGGGCGGCCCCTGCGCCAGGTACCAGACCCTGGCATCCTCCCGCACAACAATAACAGTTCCTGCCCCACCTGGGCGGCCCCTACGCCAGATACAAGATCCCGGTGATACCGCGCACAACCCCGGCAGCCCCTGCGCTCCTTGGGCGATGCCTGCACCAGGTACCAGACCCCGGTGTCCCGCGTGCAACCCTGGCAGCTGCTGCCACCTGGGCTGCCCAATCGCCAGGTACCACACACCGCCGTCCCCGCGCGCCACCCCGGCTGTCACTGCGCCACCTGGGCAGCCCCTGCGCCAGGCACTAGACCCCGGCGAACTTGCGCGCAACCCCTTAAGTCATTGAGCCTCCTGGGGGGCCCCTATGCTAGGTACCAGACCCCTGCATCACCGCGAGTCACCCCGGCAGGCCCTGCACCATTTTGGTGGCCCCTGTGCCAAGTTCCAGATCCTAGCGTCCCCGCGCGCCACCCCAGAAGTCCCTGTGACACCTGGGTGGCCTCTGCATCACATGGGCGTCCCCTGTGACAACTAGGCGGCCCCTGCGGCAGGTACCAGACCCCGGCGTCCTCGCGCGCAACCCGGGAAGTCCTTGTGCCACATGGGGTCCCCTGCGCAAGGTACCAGACCCCAGCGTCCTCGCGAACAACAAGGGTAGTTCCTGCGCCACTTGGGCAGCTCCTGCACCAGGTACCTGATCCCGGTGTTCCCGCGTGTCACCCCGGCAGTCCCTGCCCTCCCTGGTCGACCCTGCGTCAGGTAGCAGACCCCGGCGTCCACGTAAGCAACCCCAGCACCCCCTCGCCACCTGGGCACCCTGTGCCATGTACCAGACCCCGGCATGCATACGCGCAATTGCAGAAGCCCCTGCACCACCTGGGCGGCCCCTGCATCTCATGGGAGGCCCCTACACCACCTGGGCGGCCCCTGCACCAGGTATCAGACCCCAGCATCACTGCGTGCAACCCTGGCAGTTCCTGCGCCACCTGGTCGGCCCCAGCGGCAGATACCAGACCCCGGCGTCCCAGCGTGCAACCCCGAAAGTCCTTGAACCACCTGGGGGGCCCCTGTGCGAGGTACCAGACCCCAGCGTCCTCGCGCGCAACCCCGGAAGTCCTAGCACCACCTGGGGTACCCTGCGCTAGGTACCAGTCCCCGGCGTCCTTGGGCACAACAATGACAGTTCCTGCGCCACCTCGGCGACCCCTGCGCCAGGGACCTGACCCCATCGTCCCTGCGCACAACCCCGGCAGGTTATGCGACACCTGGGCAGTCCCTGCGTCAGATATCTGACCCCGGAGTCCCCGCGTGCAACCCCAAAAGTCCTTGAGCCACCTGTGGGGCCCCTGTGCTAGGTTCCAGATCCCGGCGTCACCGCCAGCCACCCCACCGGTCCTGCGACACCTGGGTGGCCCCTGTGCTAGGTACAAGACCCCGGCGTCCCCGCTTGCAACCCCAGAAGTCCTTAGGCCACCTGGGTGACCCCTGCGCCAGGTACCTGACCCCGGCGTCTCCGCGCTCTACCCCGTAGTTCCAGAGCCATATGGGCGACCCCTGCGCCAGGTACCTGATTCCAGCATCCCAGCACGCAAATCCGGCAGCCCCTGCACCAATGGGCGGTCCCTGAACAATGTACCAGACCCCGGCCTCCCCGCGTGCAACCCCAAAGTCCTTGAGCCACCTGGGGGGCCCCTGTGCAGGTACCAGACCCTGGCGTCACCGCGAGCCACCCCGGCAGGCCCTGCGCCACCTGGGGGGCCCCTGCTCCAGATACCATACCCCAGTGTCCCCACGTGCCACCCGAGCAGTCCCTGTGCCACCTTGGCGGCCCCTGTGCCAGGTACCAGACCCCGGCATCCCCGCGTGCAAACCCGGCAGCCCTTGTGCAACCTGGGCGTCCCTTGTGTTCCTGGACAGACCCTGCGCCAGGTATCAGACCCCGGCGTCCCCACGCGCCACCCCAGCAGCCCGGCCTCTGAGCTGGTGTCAGACCCCGGTGTCCCCGCGTGCCACCCCAGCAGTTCCTCCACCACTTTGGCAGCCCCTGCGTCCCCTGGGAGGCCCCTGCGCCAGGTACAAGACCCAAGTGTTACCCCGCGCAACTCCGGCAGCCCCTGCGCTCCTTGGGCGACCCCGGCGTCCCCGCGAGCAACCCCGGCATTCTCTGAGACACCCTGGCAGCCCCTGCATCACCTGGGTGGCCCCTGCACCAGGTACTAGACGCTGGCGTTACCACGCGCCACACCTGCCGTCCCTGCGCTCCTTGTGCGACCCTTGCATCAGGTACCAGACCCCGGCGTCCACGTTCGCAACCCTGGCAGCCCCTCTCAACCTGGTCGCCCCTTGTGCCAAGTACCAGACCCCTGCATGACTGGGTGCAACCGCAGCAGCATCTGCGCCACCTGGGTGGCCCCTGTATCACCTGGGCGGCCCCTGAAAAACCTGGGCGGCCCCTGAAAAACCTGGGCGGCCCATGCGCTGGTATCAGACCCCGGATTCACCGCGTGCAACCCCGGCAGTTATTGCACCGCCTGGTCGGCCCCTGTGCCAGATACCAGACCCCGGCGTCCCAGCGTGCAACCCCGAAAGTCCTTGAGCCACCTGGGGGGCCCCTGTGCTAGGTACCAGACCCCGGCATCACCACGAGACACCCCAGCAGGCCCTTCGCCACCTGGGTGATCCCTGCACCAGGTACCTGACCCCGGCATCCCGCGTGCAACCCCGGCAGTTCCTGCGCCACCTGGGCGGCCCCTGCACCATGTACCACACCCCAGCGTCCCCGCGTGCAACCCCGAAAGTGCTTGAGCAACCTGGGGGGCCCCTGTGCTAAGTACTAGACCCCAGACCCCGGTGTCACCGTGTGCAACCCCGGAAGCCTGTGCCACCTGGGCGACCTCTACATCACATGGGCAGCCCCTGCGCCACCTGGGCGGCCCCTGCACCATGTACCAGACCCCGGCGATCCTGCGCACAAACCCGGCAACACCTGCGCCACCTGGGTGGTCCCTGAATCAGAAGGGCGGCTCCTGCACCACCTGGGCGGCCCCAGCGCCAGGTCTCAGACCCCGGCGTCACTGCGTGCAACCCCGGCAGTTTCTGCACCAACTGGGCGGCCTCTGCACCTGGTACCAGACACCGGCATCATCGTGCGCAAACCCGGCAGCCCCTGTGCCACCTGGGCGTCCCCTGTGTCCTCTGGGCGGCCCCTGCCCCAGGGACAAGACCTCGGTGTTACTGTGCGCAACCCTGGCAGCCCTTGCGCTCCTTGGGCGACGCCTGCGCCAGGTTCCAGATCCCGGCGTCCCTGCGTGCAACCCCGGCAGCCCCTGCCAACTGGGCTGCCCCTTCGCCAGGTACCAGACCCCGCCGTCCCCGCGTGCAACCGCGGAAGTCCTTGCGCCACCTGGGGGGCCCCTGCGCCAGGTACCTGACCCCGGCGTCCTCGCGCGCAACCCCGGCAGTTCCTGCGCCACCTCGGCCAACCCTGCACCATTTACCACACCCCAGCGTCTCCGCGTGCAACCCCGAAAGTCCGTGAGTCAACTGGGGGGACCCTGTGCTAGGTACCAGACCCCGGCGTCACCGCGCGCAAACCCGGCAGCCTCTGCGACACCTCTGCGGCCCCTGCGACACCTGGGCGGCCCCTGCACCATGTACGAGGCCCCGGCGTCCACGTGGACAACCCCGGCAGCCCCTGCGTCTCCTGGGCGGCCCCTGCGCCAACTACCAGACCCCCGCGTCCCAGCGCGAAACCCGGCAGCCCCTGAGCCACCTGGTCGGCCTCTGCACCCGGTACAAGACCCTGGTGTCCAATCGCGCAACCCCAGCCCCCCTGCACTACCTGGGCTGCACCTGCGTCACCTGGGCGGCTCCAGTGTTACAGCGCGCAACCCAGGCAGCCCCTGCGGTCCTTGGGCGACCCCTGCGCCAGGTACCAGACCCCGTAGTCCCTGCGCGCAACTCCGGCAGCCCCTGATCCACCTTTGCGGCTTCTGCACCCGGTACATGACCCGGCGTCCAAGTGCGCAACCCAGGCACCCCTGCACCACCTGTTTTGCACCTACGACACCTGGGCGGCCCCTGCGCCAGATACCAGACCGCGGCGTCCCTGCGTGTAACCCGGAAGTCCTTGCGCCACCTGGGGGACCCCTGCTCCAGGTACCTGACCCCGGCGTCTTCGCGCGCAACCCCGGCAGTTCCTGTGCAACCTGGGCGACCCCTGCACCATGTACCACATCCCCGCGTGCAACCCCAAAATTCCTTCAGCCACCTGGGGGGCCCCTGCGCTAGGTACCAGACCCTGGCATCACCGCGCGCAACCACGGTAGCCTCTGCGACACCTGGGCGGCCCCTGCGACACCTGGGCGACCACTGACAATATACGAGACACCGGCGTCCACGGGCAATACCCCGGCAGCCCCTGCGCCTCTTGGGCGGCGCCTGCGCCAAGTACCAGACCCCGGTGTCCCCGTGCGCCCCCCCCAGCAGCCCCTGAGTCACCTTGGCGGCCTCTGCACCCGGTACGAGACCCCAGCACCCCTGCGCCACGAGGGCTGCACCTGCATAACCTGGGCAGACCCTGTGCCTAGTACCAGACCCCGGCGACACCGGCGCCACCCCGGCAGTCACTGCATTCCCTGGGCGACCCCTGCACCAGGTACCAGACCCCGGCGTCCAGGTACACAACCCCGGCAGCCCTTCGCCACCTGGGCGCCCCGTGGCCAAGTACCAGACCCCGGCATACCTGCGCGCAACCGCAGCAGCCCCTGCACGCGGGGACGCCGGGGTCTGGTATCTGGCACAGGGGCCGACCAGGTGGTGCAAGGACTTCCGGGGTTGCACGCGGTGACCCCGGGGTCTGATACCTGGCGCAGGGGCACCCAGGTGGTGCAGAAGCCTCTTCTGGGGTGTGGCACAGGGACTTCTGGGGTGGCGCGGGGGTCGCCGGGGTCTGTTACTTGCGGCTGTGCTGCCCAGGAGGTGCAGGGGCTCCCAGGGTTGCGCACGTGGACGCCGGAGACTGGTACCTAGCACAGGGGCCCCCCAGGGGGCTCAAGGACTTTTGCGGCTCCACGTGTTGACGCCGGGGTCTGGTACATGGTTCAGGGGCCGCCCAGGTGGCTCAGGGGCTGCCGGGGATGAGCGCGGGGACGCCAGAGTCAGGTACCTGGCTCAGGGGTCGTCCCCCCAGGTTGCTCAAGGACTTTTGGGGTTGCACGCGGGGACGCTGGGGTGTGGTACATGGTGCAGGGGTCGCCCAGGTGGCACAGGAACTGCCGGGGTTGCGCGCGAGGACGCCGGGTTCAGGAACCAGGCGCAGGGGTCCCCCAGGTGGCGCAAGGACTTCCGGGGTTGCACGCGGGGACGCCGGGGTCTGGTACCTAGCGCAGGGGCACCCCAGGTGTCGCAGAGCCTGCCGGGGTGGCTTGCGGTTACGCAGGGGTCTGGTACCTAGCACAGGAGTCCCCCAGGTAGCTCAAGGACTTTCGGGGTTGCACACGGGGACGCCGGGGTCTGGTAACTGGCGCAGGGGCCGCCATGGTGTCGCATAGACTGCCGGGGTTGCGCACAGGGACGCCAGGCTTAGGTACCTGTTGCAGGGGTCGCCCAGGTGGCGCAGGAACTACCATTGTTGTGTGCAAGGACTCCAGAGTCTGTTACCTAGCCCAAGGGACCCCAGGTGGCGCAAGAACTTCTGGGGTTGCACGCGAGGACGCCGGGGTCTGGTACCTGGCGCAGGGGCCGTCCAGGTAGCGCAGTGACAGCCGTGGTGTCGCGCAGGGACGGCGGGGTATGGTACCTGGCGAAGTGGCAGCCCAGTTAGCAGGGGCTGCCAGGTTTGCGCGCGGGGACGCTGGGGTCTGTTACCTGGTGCTGGTGTTGCACAAGGAGCGCAGGGGCTGCCGGGGTTGCGCGCGGTAACACTGGGGTCTTGTACCTGGCGCAGGGGCTGCCCAGGGAACGCAGGGGACGCCCAGGTGGCACAGGGTTTGCCAGGTTTGGTGCGATTAAGCCGAGGTCTGGTACCGGGCGCAGGGGCTGCCCAGGTGGCGCAAGGGCTTCCGGGGTTGCGCGCGAGGACGCCAATGTCTGGTACCTGGCGCAGGGACCGCCCAGGTGGCGAGGTGACTGCTGGGGTGGCGCGCAGAGACGGCGGGGTCTGGTACCTGGTGAAGGGGCAGCTCAGATGGCAGCGGCTGCCGAGGTTGCACGCAGGTACGCAAGATGTGGTACCTGGCGCAGGGGTTGCCTAAGGAGCGCAGGGGCTGCCGGGGTTGCGCGCGATAACACTGGGGTCTTGTACCTGGCGCAGGGGCCGCCCAGGGGATGCAGGGGACGCCCAGGTGGCACAGGGGCTGCCAGGTTTTTGCGCAGGGATGCCGGGGTCTGGTACCTAGCACAGGGGCCGCCCAGGTGACGCAGGTGCAGCCCAGGTGGCGCAGGGGCGCCGGGGTTGCGCACTTGGAGGCCGGGGTCTTGTTCCGGTGCAGAGGCCGTCCAGGTGGCTCAGGGCCTCTGGAGAGTCGCGAGTGGACGGGGGGGTCTGGTATATGGTGCCGGAGCCACCCAGGTGACGCAGGTGCAGCCCAGGTGGCACATGGGTGCCGGCGTTGTGCACTTGGACGCCGGGGTCTCATACCGGGTGCAGAGGCCTCCAGGGTGGCTCAGCGGCTACGGGGGTGGCGCGGGAGGATGCCGGGGTCTAGCACTGGGGCCTCCAAGGTGGCTGGGGATGCCGGGGTGTTTCGTGGTGACTCCGGAGTCTTGTACCTAGCACAGGGGCCCCCCAGGAGGCTCAAAGACTTTCGGGGTTGCACGCGGGGACGCCGGGGTCTGGTACATGGTTCAGGGGCTGCCCAGTGGTGCAGGGCCTGCCGGGGTTGCGTGCGGGGATGCCGGAGTCAGGTACCTGGCGCAGGGGTAGCCCAGGTGGCCCTGGAACTGCCAGGGTTTAGCGTGAGGACGCCGGGGTCTGGTACTTGATGCAGGGGCCGCCCAGGAGGCACAGGGGCATCAGAGGTTGCGCACGTTGACGCCTCGGTCTTGTACATGGTGCAGGGGCTGCCAAGGTTTTGCAGGGCCTTCCAGGGTGGCTCGCGGTGATGCCGGGATCTGGTACCTGGCGCAGGGGTCGTCCAGGTGACGCAGGGGCCGCCCAGGTGGCACAGGGACTACCAGTGTTGTGCGCGGGGACGCCCGGGTCTGGTACCTGGCGCAGGGATCGCCCAAGGAGCGCAGGGGCTGCTGGGATTGCGCGCGGTAACACCGGGGATTTGTAATTGGCGCAGGGGCCTCCCAGGGGATGCAGGAACCGCCAAGGTGGTGCAGGGACTGCTGGGGTGGCATGTGGGGACACCGGGGTCTGAACCCTAGCGCAGGGGCAGCCCAGGTGGCAGGGGCTGCCGGGGTGTATCGTGGTGATGCCGGAGTCTGGTACCTAGCACAGGGGCCCCCTGGTGGCTCAAGGACTTTTGGGGTTGCACGCGGGAAACCTGGGGTCTGGTATCTGTTGCAGGAGTCGCCCAGGTGGCGCAGGAACTGCCGTGGTTGTGCGTGAGGACTCCGGGGTCTGGTACCCAGCGCAGGGGGCCCCCAGGTGGTGCAAGGACTCCCATGGATTGCACGCGAGGACGCCGGGGTCTGGTACCAGGGGCAAGGAGCGCCCATGTGGCGTAGAGACTGCTGGGGTGGCGCGCGGGGATGACGGGGTCTGGTACCTGGCGAAGGGGCAGCCCAGTTGCAAGGGGCTGCCGGGGTTGCGCGCGGGGACGCCGGGGTCTGGTACCTGGCGCAGGGGTCTCCCAAGGAGCACAGGGACTGCCGGGTTGGCGCGTGGTAACGCCGGCTTCTGGTACCTGGTGCAGGGGCCGCCCAGGTGACGCAGGGGCTGCCGGGGTGGCGCGAGGAGACACTGGGGTCAGGTACCTGGCACAGGAGACGCCCAGGTGGCGAAGGGACCGTTCATGTGATGCCATGGCCACCCATGTGGCACAACGAATTCTGGAGTAGCGCGCGGGATGCCAGGGTCTGATACTTGGCGCAGGGGCCGCCCAGGTGATGCAGGTGCAGCCCAGGTGTCGCAGGGATGCCGGAGTTGCGCACTTGGACGCTGGGGTCTCGTACTGGGTGCAGAGGCCGCCCAGGAGGCGCAGGGGCTGCCGGGGTTGCGCACGTGGACGCCGGGGTCTTGTACATGGTGCAGGGGCGGCCCAGGTGTCGCAGGGGCTGTCCAGGTGTCACAGAGGCTGCCATCGTTGCGCTCAGTGACGCCGGTGTCTGGTACCTAGCACAGGGGCCACGCATGTTGCTCAAGGACTTTCGGGGTTGCACGCGGGGATGCTGGGATGTGGTACATGGAGTAGGGGCTGCCCAGGTGGCGCAGGGGCTGCCGGAGTTGCACGCAGTGACGCCGGGGTCAGGTACCCGGCGCAGGGGACCCCAGGTGGTGCAGTGACAGCTGGGGTTGTGCGTAAGGACGCCGGGGTCTGGTACCTGGCACAGGCGTCGCCCAAGGAGCGCAGGGGCTGCTGGTGTTGCGCGCGATGATGCTGGGGTCTGGTACCTGGCGCAGGGTCCGCCCAGGTAGCGCAGCAACTGCTGGCGTTTCACTTGGTGATGCCGGGGTCTGACACTTCTCGCTGGGGCCGTCCATGTGATGCAGGGGCTGCCCAGGTGGCGCAGGGGCTGCTGCGGTTGCTCTCAGGCATACCGGGGTCTGGTACTTTGCAACGGGGGTGCCCAGGTAGGGAGGGGCTGACGGGGTTGCGTAAGTGGACGAGGGAGCCGGGGTTAGGTACCTTGCGAAGGGGTCCCCCACGTGGAGCAAGGACTTTCTCGGTTGCACGCGGGGACGGCGGGGTCAGGTACCTGGCATAGGCGTCGCCCAAGGAGCGCAGGGTCTGCCGGGGTTGCGCGCGGTAACACCGGGGTCTTGTACCTTTCGCAGGGGCCACCCAGGGGATGCCCAGGTGGCACAAGGCGTGCCAAGTTTGCACGCGGGGATGCCTGTGTCTGGTACCTGGCGTAGGGGCTGCCCAGGCGGCGCTGGGACTCCCGGGGTTGCACGCGGGGATGCCGGGGTCTGGTACCTGGCGCTGGGGCCACCAAGGTGACGCAGATGCAGTCCAGGTGGCAATGGGGTTCCGGGGTTGCGCAATTGGACGCTGGGGTCTCGTACCGGGTGCAGAGGCCGCCCAGGTGTCGCAGGGGCCGTCCAGGTGTCTTAGGGGCTGCCGGGGTTGCACGCGGTGACGCCGGGGTCTGGTACCTAGCACATTGGCCCCCCAGGTGGCTCAAGGACTTTCAGGGTTGCACGCGGGGACGCTGGGGTGTGGTACATGGTGCAGGGGTCGCCCAGGTGGCGCAGGAACTGCCGGGGCTGCGCGCGGTAACACCGGGGTCTTGTATCTGGCACAGGAACTGACCAGTGGATGCAGAGGACGCCAAGGTGACACAGGGGCTGCCGGGTTTGCATGCGATGATGCCGGGGTCTGGTACCTGGTGCAGGGGCCGCCCAGGTGACGCAGGAAATACAGGGGTTGCATGCGTTGACGCTGGGGTCTGATACCTGGCGCAGGGGCCGCCCAGTTAGTGCAGGGGCTTCCGGGGTTGCGCGGGAACGCCGGGGTCAGGTACCTGGCGCAGGGGCTGCCAAGGATTCGCAGGGACTGCTGGGGTGGCACGCGGGGACACTGGGGTCTGGTATCTGGTGCAGGAGCCGCTTTTCTGATGCAATGGCTGCCTTGGTGGCGCAGGTGCTGCTGCAGTTGCACGCAGGTATGCCGGGGTCTGGTACTTGGCACCGGGGGCGCCCAGGAGGTGAGGGGCTGCAGGTGTTGCGTACCTGGACGCTGGGTTCTGGCACCTGGCTCAGGGGTCGCCCAGGGAGCGGAGGGACTGCCGGGGTGGCGCGCGGTAACGCCGGCATCTGATACTTGGCGCAGGAGCCACCCAGGTGACGCAGGTGCAGCCCAGGTGGCGCGGGGGTGCCGGGGTTGCGCACTTGGACTCCGTGGTCTCGTACCGGGTGCAGAGGGCTCCAAGGTGGCTCAGGGGCTGCCCAGGTGGCTCAGGGGGGGCTGGGGTGGCGCGCGGGGACGCCGGGGTCTGGTACCTGGCACAGGGGCCGTCCAGGAGGCGCAGGGGCTGCCGGGGTTGTGCACGTGGACGCCGAGGTCTCGTATAATGTCAGGGGCTGCCCAGGTGTCCCAGGGGCTGCCCAGGTGTCACAGAGGCTTCCGGTGTTGCGCCCGGTGACACCGGGGTCTGGTACCTAGCACAGGGTCCCCCCAGTTGGCTCAAGGACTTTCGGGGTTGCACTTGGGAATGATGGGGTGTGGTGCATGGTGCAGGGGTCGCCCAGCTGGCATAGGAACTGCCGGGGTTGCGCGCGAGGACGCCGGGGTCAGGTACCTAGCGCAGGGGTCCCACAGGTGGCGCAATGAACTCCGTGGTTGCACGCGCGGACGCCCGGGTCTGGTACCTAGCGCAGGTGCACCCCAGGTGTCGCAGGGCCTGCCGGGGTGGCTTGCGGTTACACAGGGGTCTGGTACCTAGCACAGGAGCCCCCCAGGTGGCTCAAGGACTTTCGGGGTAGCACAAGGGGACGCCGGGGTCTGGTATCTGGTGCCGGGGCCGCCCAGGTGTCACATAGACTGTCGGGGTTGCGTACGTGGACGCCTGGGTCCGGTACCTGGCGCAGGGGTCCCCCAGGTTGCTAAAAGACTTCCGGGGTTGCACGCGGGGCGCCGGAGTCATGTCCCTTCTGCAGGGGTCGCCCAGGTTGCACAGGAACTGCCACGGTTGCGTGCGAGGACGCCGGGGTCAGGTACTGTCGGGAGCTATTTCCTTGGTTTAGAGTTGTAAATATAGCCCTGAGAGGTACAAACTCAACCAAAGGTGCAGGTTGAGACCTGCTGATAAGTGTGCTGTGTTTTTCACAACAGCTAAATGTTCTCAGAGGAGAGACTTGACCCGGGAAGGGGGGAGAAGGTTGTCTGGGAACATTCTGTTTGCCCAGACAAATGTTAACATTGTATGG
>PVJS01022191.1:0-30773 GCA_004027185.1 Glis glis
GCTGGGGATGGAACCCTGGGCCTTGCACATAATAGGCCCTTGTTTTACCACTGAGCTACCTCCACAGCCTGAGGCAGTCCTTTCTGCAGGTCCCAGCCTTTCTTGGGCACTTTACATACTGAGTTTTTTAGCCTCTGTCCTTGCTTTCCATCTGTTCTGGTCTTTGCAAAGCAGAACAGATGTAAGTGGTAGAGTTCTAAGCCATTCAATTAGATTTCATGCACCACTGACTTACACATTTCTTCTCGATCTTGTGGCAGATGTGAGAATGTCAAAAAGCACTTCCAAATTAAAGATGGAAACATATTGTATGTTGGTTAACATGACTACAATAGATATAAATGGTAATCCGTGTTACCACTGTAACAAGAACTGTGATGCAAAAGCGAAACAGCACGATCATGAGTTTTATATTTCCTTGTTGTACCATGTGTGGGCCCAGAAGGTCAGAAAGAGAAAGCGTAGATTGTCAAACATGCACTGGCCATTATGGGTTCCCGATAGGTGGCAAACACCAGTGCAGAGCTACCTGGACCTGTCCGTGTTCTGCTGTTCCCAGTGAGTGCCGGTGGCATCTTAGAGGTTTTGCGTAGATGGGACTTTGACAGTGCTGAGCTGACAGGACCTGCATTCAGGGACCCTCACCATCAGTGGTAGACTGACTCAAATTGAACTGTGAATCAGCTAATTGAAAAGGAGCTCCATGCAATTCGTAGATGATCAATTGATACCTGTCAATTGATTACATACATATGATGGATTTCAACCATTTTCTTTTGAGGTTGTTCAGGCTATGCAGTCATAAAAGTGAGAAAGGAACAGAATGTACCTGTGGATAATCTAACAGTTGTATGGACCCTGGGAATGATGGGAATCTCAGCATGCCTTTGGGGGGTGGGACCTGCCAAAGTCTTCCATGGGGACTACACCGGTGTACAGAAGCTGATCACGGGTCTGAACTTCTGAAAGCACCCACAGATTCTGTCACTGTCCAAGAGAATGTGCAAAGAGCAAGCATGGGAAACATCCCTATGCAACTATGTCGCTTAAAAGATTCCTTCATTAACTGTAAATGTGAATTCACTTGAGTAAACAGCAGTCATTAAAAATCATGTATAAAAGAATTATAAGGAATATTAAAAGTAATTTGGTTTTACTCTTCTTTCTATGAAATGCTGGAGCCTCCAACCCTCGCCGTACTTTCTGAGTATATTTATTCCTGAAATGTTGAATTTAACATCAGCCAATTCCTGACTAGTGACAGCCAGGATCAGAGGCCTTCCCAGACCCATTGCTTGATCCCTCCTTTCTGCTTGGTTCTGCCAATACTGACAAATTCTCCTCTATTATTCTGAAAGTTGGCTGATCGATGTCAGCCATGCTGGTTCTCTGGCCTGTTCTCCTACTGCAGAGGCCCACCCGGTTCTTTCCACGCAGATATGTTTATTATCAGCTACCTTGAAGAAGACAGAAAGCCATCCCTAGATTGGTTTAGTTACTCCTTTATCACACTAATGTGCATTATAGTCTAGCTCTGTGATGGTTACATTTTAACAAAGCTCCTCCTGACAAGAGCCCTGGCTGGTGTCAGAAAATGCCAAAAATGAAAATGAGGAGGCCCAATCATCTTCTGGACTCTGCCAGTGGAGCCAGGCAGCACACCCATCAGTGGATTTTCAGCAGAGGTTAACCTCCTGCACACTGTAAATGAAATCTGCAGGGCATGGAGGCTGCAAATGTCTGAGTTCTCCATTTAAATCACTTTAAGCAAAACATAGATTATTTGAGCACATCTTTTGCAACCTCCATGCCCAGTAGTAATTTCACCAAATTACTGGGAATCTATTTCAGGGCAAACTTGGCATTTAAATTAGGTGGTTTTAATTAGCATCTTGACTGCATGCAGTCAACAGCAGGAAAGGAAGGACAGGGGGAAATTACATCAGCTTATTTTTGTTGAAGAAAAAGTAAACAAAAGGGTAATATGCTGCAAAAATAACCTCACATGATTTTAAAGCAAGATGACACACACTTTCTTGGAATCAGAATGGCAAGCTTTTTTATTTATTTACTGATGGATTGATTTTGTATTCCTGGGGATTGAACCCAGGGGCATTCTACCTCTGAGCCACATCCCCAGCCCTTTTTTATTTTTTGTTTTGAAACAGGGTTTTGCTAGGTTACTAAGCATCTCACTAAGTTGCTGAAGCTGGCCTCACACCTGTGATCCTCCTGTCTCAGCCTCCCACGTACAGGGATCACAGGCATGCATCACCACACCTGGCTTAAGTTATTATTATTTTTTATGCCAGTTTGAGAACTGCGGGTTAGGTTTGTTTTCTTCTCATAATTTATTGGTGCATTGCAGTTACACATTGTAGTGAGGCTCCAGGCATTAAAAATATACATGCACACAGCTGTTTATATGTTTCCCTCCACATTCCTCCCTGATACCCCGTCCTCCTCCCCACACAAGTTAGTGAGATTGGTAATAATACCGTCACATATTGCCGTAGTATTATCTGAACTGTTTCCTTCCCTATCCCTTCCTCTTCCCCTCCCTAACTCTCACTCCAACTCCCTTCAACTATTTTTTTTTTCTTGCAGTACCGGGGATTGAACGCAGGGGCGTTCTACCTTCGCGCTACACCCCCGGCCCTATTTTTTATACTTTATTTTGAAACCGGGTCTCACGAAGTTGCGGAGGGCCTCACTAAGTAGAGAGAGAGAGAGAGAGAGAGAGAGCTGAGGCTGGCCGCGAACCTGGATCTTCCGGTCTCCGCCTCCCCAAGTACTGGGATTACAAGCGTGCACCACCACGCCCGGCTCCCCTTCAACTATTTTACCGCCCCCTATGTTTCCTATTTTCTCCTTACCTTCTACAAATGAGAGAAAACATATACTAAAAGAATCTTTTAAAACCTTCTTAGAATACTCACAAAAGGTGCCGGGCGTGGTGGCGCACGCTTGTAATCCCAGTACTTTGGGAGGCGGAGACCGGAGGATCTGGGTTCGCGGCCAGGCCAGCCTCAGCTCTCTCTCTCTCTCTCTCTCTCTCTCTCTACTTAGGCCCTCCGCAACTTCGTGAGACCCGATTTCAAAATAAAAGTATAAAAAAATAGGGCCGGGGGTATAGCGCGGAGGTAGAACACCCCTGGGTTCAATCCCCGTACCGCAAAAAAAAAAAAAAATACTCACAAAAGGTATCCTTCTGCACAGAGGGGCCCACAGACACTGCCCTACTCCTGCAGCTCTGTTCACACAGATGTAGAAGGAACGCTCACACGAATGCCCCCTCCCACCACTACTAGATTTTACCTGTCACTCAAACCATCACTCGACACTCATTTCTAGGTCATGCAAAGATGACTTTAGCCCTAAATGTTACCTGTGGCTTGAGAGTTCCCACCATACCCCCATAAGGCCACATGGCAAGACAGTAATGTCATTTATTATTTTTTTACCTGTGCCAGGCAGTATTCTGAGCACTTGACCTGCGTGGTCTCCCTTAACCTTCCAGAGGCCCTAAGAGAAAAGTGCTACTATTGTGTCCCACTTTACAAGTGGGGAAAGAAAGGCACACAAAGTACCAGTGTCTTGCCCAAAGTCACAGTTAGTAAATGGTAGAGTTGGGTTTGAACCCAAATCATAGTGGCGCTCGCTTGTAATCCCAGTACTTGGGAGGCGGAGACCAGAGGATCCGGGTTCGTGGCCAGCCTCAGCTACTTAGTGAGGCCCCTCCACAACTTCGTGAGACCCGGTTTCAAAATAAAGGATAAAAAATAGGGCTGGGGGCGTAGCTCGGAGGTAGAATGCCCCTGGGTTCAATCCCTGGTACCGCAAAAAAAAAAAAAAAAGAAGAAACAACATAATGGTTAGAAAAGCAGTCTCTGCAGTAAGAATGCTAAACTTTCTGACCTAATGAGGATGAAAAAGATGATACATGCCAAGCATGAAGCTCAAGGATGTGATGTGGTCATTAATGACTACTATTATCATGACAATAGTTCTATTTCTATGCACAGTTGGATGTCTGGATGTCTTAGCTCAGCTACTACCTTGCACACCTGTGTGTGTGGGGGGGTAGGATCTGTGCCCCACCCATCCCCTTGTGCCCTGTGGGTCATGACAGTGTCATCAAGTTAGGCTCTTGAAATACCCATGGAAAGGGAACACATGAAGGAGAAATTCTCTCGAAAAAAATTTTTTTAAATGAAACTTGGAAAACAAAGTGCATTTCAAAAAACCCTCAATATGTCATGCCAAATTTCTACAAAAATATTGCCAAATACCTTGTAATCAAGTTTACCTAGCTCAGCATTTCTCTATGCCTCAGAAATTGAACTGTGGCCTTGGTGAACAGATCCCCAATTTTTGGATAAAGCAAATAATGACCAATATATTTGCAAATGATTAGAAAGAGAAAAGTCACTTTTTTAACAAATACATTTAGCTCACTGCATTATTTAAATTGAAATAGTTAGGCTATTCTTTCCCAATCTAATATATATTCAAGTCTGTTTCCTTAATGAAACCATACAAAAATGTGTAGTCATAAAATTGCGATAGAAAATTAAAGAAGTATTTAAAGAAGGAATTATTCTCTGGAATTGTTCTCCCCCCCCCAAAAAAATGTTCTTTAATGAATATGTTTTAAAGATTTTGTACAATTTAAGATTTAAAAAATAGTGATTGGAGTGGACTGTGAAAAAGTTCATTTTATGTTTTTAATTATCAAAACATTGCTTTAACCTTTTTCTGTAGTTAAACATTATATGACAAAATTATCCAAGAGACTTTGTTTTTGACATTTTGCAAACGTATTTTTCACGTGTTGCTCTCATGCTGATAAGAACTCCCAGATTCTCAGACAGGTTGGCGGCAATCAGGAAGCATACAGACAGTGGAAGGGAGGGGTGTTAGCCTCCGTGGAAGCCGGCTCCACCATTACCATGGAGCTAGCCTGCACTGTCAATGAGGAGCAGGTGGCCACAGGGTTTGGGCTGGAAAGTTCTGCCAACACAGGACGGGGCTCTTACTGACTTCTTGCTGCTCCTCCTCTGGTGAGGCGGCTTCTAGAGCTCAGACGAAGTTTGGATGTTGGTTTTACTGCAAGAAGAAATAGTGATTCCACATCCCAGTGCTACAAACTCATGTGTACTGGCTTGTGGAGTTCTGGGCACACTCTGGGCAGCGTGTCAGATGTGATGACCCTGTGCAGAGAGGAGGAGGAAGCTTTGTCATTTTAGGGACAGTTATGCAAATGAGCCTTTGGGGACTTTATTTACCTCCATATTCAATGATTTGAGCAGCCCCTGTGTAGAAGATTTTCTTTGTGCACAAGAAACGTGAGAAAGAGAGATATGGCTTAATATGAAGAAGAATATAAAATGGTCACAGAAGGTATACAAAGGGCACAGGAATTTTATTTTGAGCAGTTGGTTCTGAGCTATCTACCCAAGAGGGTTAGCTGCTTAACGTCTCTGAAATTCTTTTTCCTCCAAGGTGAGGGTAACAATGTCTTCTAGATTTAGGGAGAATAAAAATATTGAAAGATAAAACATTTAGGAGGCATAGTAACATTCGAGAGGAGTACTCAAGGGATTAATACAGACTGTAGCCTGCTTCCAGAAATATCCAGTGGGAACTGAAAAGGGCCATAAACCTGCAGAATTTTTCCAACAAAGGGACTTTATAAAAAATACAAACATATACTATTTCCCCCCACAGTCTGTGACGGTATTCATGTGACAGCAATGAACTAAGTAAGCTTCCTAAGTCCATATTTTAGGAAATTAAAGTAGAAATATGAAGACTAAGTGATAATAATGCAGGCCTTTCAAGTTTATCTTCTGGAAACAATTTTTTAACCTATATGGAGGGTTACAGTCAGCTAACATGCAGACACCAGTCTGTTCAGTGTGAACGATAGAGTGCCACAGCATGTGGATTCTTAAGAGGAACTTTCACCAGCAAATAGAAGATGTCAGGGTCACTGCTATAACTCTGTTGCCTGGTCTGGGAAGGGAAGCACACCTCAGGGCCCCTGCGGTCCTTGGGTTAGTGACGAAAAGAATTTCTACACGCGCCAATCAGAGGAAAAAAACAGAGGTTTAATTCAAGGAAAGGGGAGATACATGTTCAAGGAAAGAATGTGGGCCACCTGGAGAATGTGAGAGCAGCCGCCTGGGTTTTTTGCGACCTTATTTTTATAGGAAATTTAGGGGTGGGGGGTGACTGGAGCTCGTGGCTGGGGTGGAGGTCCAACTTCCTCTTAATCTTTGGACTGGTGGTGGCTGGGTGGTGTCTGACCTTGTCCCTCCTAATGAATCTTTTGTTAACTAAATATCTCAGGAATCTCAGGTGGGAGAGGGGCCATTAGGATTAAGGGTGTGGGCTCATTAAGGCTTCTGCCCTACTGAACACACCCTATAGGGTGGAGTTAGATTTAAAAATTTTAAATTTTAAATTTATATATATATATATATTTTTTCTTCCCAATGTCTCCTTTCTGCCTAATATTTCTTCTATCCTACCTCATCATTTACACAGGAAAGAGAGAAGTCTTTGTGTCTGTGGGAGAACTTTCTAAGGGAGCTGCTGCCAAGTGAACACCCCCAAGAAATAGTGACCTTCCTACACAGGTGTGTGCTACAGTTGAAGGTCAGCTGTGCAAGTCTTGATTAGGGAGGGTGAAGAGAGCTTTCACATGCAGATTGCAGAATTGAACTGCAAAGGGCTTAAAAGTTCCTCTCCCCAGCGATTCCATGGCACTGCAGGGCTTGAGAGCTTGGGATGGAAGGGACCACGGATCTGTGACTATAAAGACATTTAAAACTGATAGAGTCCTCAAAGGGAGACTAACCATGGAGACAGAAAACAGAATGAAATGAGTTTTTCAAGAATGGCTTTGTTTCCTAGGTAGACGCAATCTGACTTCTCTTTGTGGATAAAGAGAAATGGGCTTTTGGCAGGTGTTCCAGTGGAGGTGTGATTTCGCATGCACCAAAGAGAACTCAAAGAACAGGAGCCAGCAATGGGGATCCACTGCCCCTCACCAGGAGTGAAAGGGGCAGAGGCCTGTAGCAGCAGAACACAGCTCCAGTCAGGAGCCAAACTCCAGATCCCAAATGAACAAGGAATAAGAAGAAAACGGAGGGGAGAAGAGGATTAAAAGGCAGAGAAAGGGAAGTAAAAAGGTAATTTTAGGAAACAGCAACTCTAAAACCCTTTCAACATACGATGGACAGGTTTTGTCAGGGATAATTCTGTGGTTTCTTGGCCTCCATGGCGAAAAGAATTTCAACATGTGCCATCAGAAAAAGGCAAAGGTTTAAATCCAGAAAGGTGGGGATACAGGTTCAGGGGAGACGGGGGCCATCTCAAGAGGGGGAGAGTGAGTCTCTCTGCGCATGTTCTCCATCCATCCATGCAAGCAAGAGGGGGTGTTTGCCGCTTTCTTAGTTCTTTTATAGAACCCCCATGAGGGGGTAGGTGGGGTTGAACAGTGAAGATCTGAACTTCTTCTTAATCTTCAGTTTCCCTGGCAACTGAAGGGTGGCTGGTGTCTGACCTTTGTCCTCCTCCTGGATCCTTTGTTTACACTAAACATCTCAAGAATCTCAGGTGGGGAGAGGGGCCATTGTGATTAAGGATGTAGACTCCTGGAAACTTCTGCCTAAGACAGAACACACCCTATCGGGTGGAGTTAGAGATCATGAACTTTCTAGATTTTAAAACTATATTTTCCTTCCCATTGTCTCCTTTCTACCTAAAATTTTTATCTCTTCTATTTTACCTCATTAGTTTCACATTGCTCCATGTGAAAATCAATTTTAAATAAAAATAGATGTAACTCATTAGAAAATCCTTGATCATAAGGAAAAATGGAAAGGATATTTGTCAGTTATGGTCTTGTCACCTAAACAGAGCTAGAATTAATCTTTGTATGATTTTCTACCACTACTTATTTCCTGTGTAAGAATTTGTAGTTGAAAGAAGTTTTAATAACCAATTTTATATTTAATTTTGATATTCTTGGTTATTATAAAACCCTTAAAAGTCAAAATTTTCATAGCTATATAATATTCCTTAACTGGGTGCACATTAATTATTCTCTCATTCTTCCATTGTTGGTCAATAAGGTTTGCTTCCATTGTTTTTACTACTCAAAAATTTTTAAATTACATTTCTGTTCATAAAGCTTTTCTTTTTATGTAAAGTATACTACTTTCAATAGAATTATGGGGTATGAATATAATCAAGGTTTTCATTTATAATGTTGAGATGAGTTTTCCAGTTGCATTTGGATCAGTACATACGGTGTATGGCTTTTTAGCTCTTGTCTGAGGCAGGGTATGTTAGTTACTATAAACTTCCTTTCAGGATAAGGTCTGAGAATTAGTCATTAATCTGTCGCCTGAGAAAAAGAACACATAGCACTTTGCAGAAAGCTGCTAATTAATCCTCCCCACTCACTAATGAGAGAGGAAGTTAGAAATGTCTCCAGTGCATGTTGACCAGGGAATGTTGTTAATCCATTTGACAGACACCAATTCAAATTCCACAGAAGCAGCAGAACCCTCCTGCTAAATGATTAGGATTTCTTCTGAAAATGGACCAGCTGGCTCCAGAGTCTTCCTGGAGGATTCTGGGCCACAGCATCCGGCATGTCCGTGTCTGCTTGGGATCACAGGAGAACTCTGAGTTCTAGTTCAGGAGTCTACCTTCTCCCCTATGTGTTCTCCAGGCCTTAACCCTCGTGTGCATGAATCCTCTACAGTCTCAAAGTAAAGATGGGATTTACATCATTTTGGAGACTATGCTTAAAAATCACACGTCCAGTTCCCCTTCCGCTTTTGCTTCCTTCTGACTGTGAGCATCACTAGATTTCTTCAGCCTGGTTCTTTGGCCTTTGTAGTAAACAAATACTGGTTTCCACTGTGAAACAGAATTTCCTTTTAGATTTCATATTTTCATAAAACAAGGTTCATGAAGCCCTGGGAGGGTTAAGATTTTTTTTTCATTTGTTTTGTTTTTGTTTTTGTGTGTGTGCTTGTTTTATTTTTTGGAAGTAATTTCAAACTTACTGAAAAGTAATAAAAATAAATAAAAGCATATCAAAATCACACACATACCCTTTACCAAGGCTCAAAAATTAATAACATTTTACCCCATTTTCTTTATCATCTTCTGTGTTTCTATCAATTGCTTAACCAATATATAACTTCTTTCTCATCAATAAATGGTCCTTCCCTTAAATATCTAAATGTGTATTCAATTACTGGTGCTATGAATATGCATTATAATCATCAACTTAAAAACCAGAGGGATATCTATTGTTCGGTGAAAAGTGGCCTCTGGGCATACAGTATACACCAGGGCTACTATGTCAGGAACTTAGAGGAATCCTCCGCCTGTGTTCAGTTAGAGAAGACACTCAGAAGCTTCCTCGGAGGCACCTGCTATTACCTGAATGAACCGTAGGTTTTAAACTACCATGTGCTTCCTTTACCTGGAGTACTTTTTTCATTTTCTATTCCTCGTTCATACCACACTTTCTCTTACTGAAAATACTTATCCATATTTCAGAAATCAGTTAGGTATCTCATTTTGGAACTTTCTCTGAACTTATCCCTGGCAGAAATTTTCTTTATAACAACGCATATCATGTTTCATTTTCTGCTCTGCGTTCTTTTCTGTCACATGGTGAGCTTCCCAAAGGAGACTGTGTAGCTTTATTTTATTGTTCTTTGTAGAGTGGAGTGAGTGGCACAGTTTAGATAGCTCAGAATACTTTCGAAGAGGCTGGAGGTGCAGCTCACTGGTAAAGCACTTGCCTAGCATGTGCACTGTCCTGAGTTCCATCCCTAGCACCACGGAGAGAAAAAAATACTTTTGAATAATACTAAAGTAAGTCATCTGCCTTTATCAGCTTACATCCTTAGTGGTCTTCTGTTTAATCATTTACTTTGTCCCTGGTGACTATGACTTGGTTCATTGAATACTTGTGAATTCAGCTCTCACTCTCTGCAAGCTGTTGTGACAGTTGTCTGGGTGGGAATTTACACCAGTTAGGAATGCTTTTGGCTGCAACACAAGAGAGCCTACAGTTAAAACATCTGGGTATAGGAGATTTAATCTTTGATGTGGTAGCTTATTGACGTCTAACTCTCAGGCTTGTTGTATCTTTTTATTCTGCCATTCACAGGCTTGTCAACTCATGGGCACAAGATAGCTGTTGTAGCTCCAAGCAGCACAACTTTATATAATCATATTTAAAGAAAAAGGTAAAAATTCTGTGAAAAAAGGAGGGGGTCTATTTTTTATTCAGAAAAAGATTTTTAATTAATTTTTTTATTGGTGCATTGTAATCATACATCTTGATGGGTTTCAGGATAGTAGAAGGATACATGCACACATCGGTCAATTAAGAAATATTCCAGAAGAATATTTCTTAGATTTCATTTGCTAGAACTGGGTCACATAAATATGCTTAGTAGCAAGAGGAACTGGGAAATTAAGTACTTGGCAGAGGAGAACAGAATTTCCATGATTGTTTTAAAACAATCATTCATCATGTCTGAACTGGACCCATTATCATCATAAACAAAATCAACTTTGTTAGCAAAGAAGGAGAGAGATTAGCTCTAGGATAGCAAGATCAAGTTGTATGACATACTCACAAATCAATATACCATTTAGGAATGCAATCCAAAACTCAAATGATCCAATAGATTTTGAGAGGGTGAAAAAGCAGACCAACACACCACCATTAATCAGTCCCTGGAAAGTAAGAAGAGAGAGAACAGGTATACTCACTATGTAGAGGTAATTAGAAGCAGTGAGGCCCAGCAAGGGTTCGAGGCGTGGTCCAGCAGCATAGCAGTGCACATATGCAGATTTCCAAGCAGGAACACGGCAGCAGCCTGGTGCATACAAAGATTTGGACTCTCTACCAGCTTATCCGAAGCTTATGCCATGGGGTTCTCTTCCCACAGATGTTATTAGGAAAATGGAGGCTGTTGGGATACAGGATATTTGGATTTGTTCATGTACCAAAATATACTGTGAATGTCCAAGAGGAGATTACAGTAGCCAGCATTTCCCAAGCCCATGGACCATAGCTCCTTTTGTCTATAAAGACCAGCTCCATGAGCGTCATTCAGCCAGACGCATTCTGTTAAGTACTGTCTAAATTGTGAAGGGAGAATGAGCAAGAGAAAGGTGAGAATGTAATCATTGGTGGAAAAGTCCTGTTTCCATTCAGATTATTATTATTATTATTATTATTATTTTGCGGTACTGGGGATTGAACCCAAGGGCATTCTACCTCCGAGCTACACCCCCAGCCCTATTTTTTATTCTTTATTTTGTAACAGGGTCTTACTAAGTTGAGGAGGGCCTCACTAAGTAGCTGAGGCTGGTCGCAAACCCGGATCCTCCTGTCTCAGCTTCCCAAGTACTGGGATTACAAGCGTGTGCCACCACACCTGGCTTCCATTCAGATTATTAAGAAAGATTCCAAAATACTGGTAATAGAACAAAGCCCAGGGATCCAAATTTGGGAACAAATAGAAATGGGCCATATATTCCAAGGGATCATCAAGGCATTAGTAGTATGGCTGTTTGGTGTTGAAACATCTGAGCACTGGACTAGGAGTCAGGTAAACTCCCCAAATAGAAGAGAGTACCCAAGAATGAGCCATGTTCAAAGTAAAGGTGGAGCTCTCCTTTTTTTCAGGGCAGTGCATTGGAAAGGGTATGTTTTCATACCTGAGCTCTCAATTTAAAGCAAGGTTTTGGTGAGAAAGAAAGAACAAAGCACAAAGCCAGGTTTGACAATGTGTATGTACGTGTGTGCTTATGTATCAGTACACATATGTATGTATGTTTGTATGTATTACACAAAGAAGGAAGTAGTAGACCCCTCTTATTAATCTTTTTCTGATCTCCAGATATTTATTGGTGATTCCAATTAGCATGTCTAGTTTTATAATAATTTGGATAATGCATATTTTAAAAGTTCAACTAAAAGAGACTTTTTCAATATTTTTAGAGATCCTATGAAATGCACCCAGAACAGAGCTAATGCTTTCTCCATAATATACGAAAGTATCTTATTTAGAGGAATACAATCAGGATAGCTAACAGAAATCTGTCCAATCTCCTGTCCTATAAACAAGGTCGAACGCTGAGTCGAAAGCCCTTGGGAGGAACTGTACTGAAGTAGTTGGTGGTAATAGTGCCTCTCACACTGGCTAATCAACATGCCCTTAGTCTTTTGTCTTCTACATACAGTGTCCATGGGAGGTGGACAAAGTATTGTACATTGTAATGTTACATTGTTACGAATCAGGGGGGACAGAAGGCAGGACTGGCAATCTGAGGCATCCCCAAATTATAGAAAAGAGTACTAGATGGGACGAGAAGGAAAGTGGATGGAGACGGTCATGTCCTGCTCATTCAGACACTGGGAGAACTACTAGGTAGATGTGTTAGTTTGAATTGATCTAGAACTTTCTTCTTAAGAGGTAACAAAAAGAGTACTTGAATCTTTGAAATTTATCAAGGTTACTTTGAACAGATGTAGAAATTTATTCTTAACAAAATTAGAAAGTATGTCTCTATCTTTGTAATTTACAAAGGTAATCACAAGATGGCTGGAAAGTACTTGAGGGCAAAGAGCTAGACCTGTGTCGCTTTTTTTTTTTTTTTTTTGCGGTACCGGGGATTGAACCCAGGGGCGTTCTACCTCCGCGCTACACCCCCGGCCCTATTTTTTATCCTTTATTGAAACTGGGTCTCACTAAGTTGCGGGGGGGCCTCACTAAGTAGCTGAGGCTGGCCGCGAACCCGGATCCTCTGGTCTCCGCCTCCCAAGTACTGGGATTACAAGCGTGCGCCACCTCGCCCGGCTTGTGTCACTTTCTTTATGTGAAACTAATTCCAAGCAGTTCAGAGACATGAATGTTCAGGACAGGCCGGTGTGACCATCAGACCTTAGCTTCTCTGGAGTCTCTTACTCTCATTTTCACTTGGACTTTTCTCCTCTGTTCCATGATTTCTGTTTTATCCCCCATTCCCATTGTATCTAAACTTACACATTTATTTGAAAGCTTCTCTCCATATTCTGAAAATTCCCGTTTCAGTAAATTCCAAAAACTGGAGCAACCCCAAATTGCTTTAGCTACTTTTGTAATTCTGAGGTTCTATAACTTTGGGGGTGTTGTCCATCCCCTGTTGTCTGAGTCGTCTACAGGAGTGGAAAAATGCCCTTCCATTGGGTGGGGGAGGATTCCAGGTCTCCCTTTTGGTGGGGAAAGTGGCCCTTCTCAGCTGAGCTTCATCTTTCTCATACACTGAATATTTTTATGTCATCATTATTTGTCCTGCTCTCTACCCCACACATACATATGGCAGACGCTGAATAAAAGTCATTACTTTGGAACAACAAGATTAGACATCTGTAGTATTAATTGTAGCATAAGAGCATGAGCATTACAAAAATAAAACTAGAACTTTCTCTTCTTCATTCTCTTCCCTTGTCAAAAAAGAAAAAAAAAAAAGCAGTCCTGGGGCCTCAAGGTGGAGCAGGACAGAGTCTGTGCTCAGGATGGTTGGGGGTGGCAGCTGCAGGGAGCTAGCCTTGGGCTTTGGATCCAAAGTGGGAGGAAAGTCCCCACAGTGGGGCGGGGTGAGGAGGTGTCCACATGCAGGCTGTCAGTGCAGAGTGAGGGTCAGGAGGCGTAGCAACACCAGAAGACTGGTCATGCATAGGACGACTGACCCACAAGTAAATATATTAAGGGTGATGGAAACATGTTTCTCACTGTAGGAGCAGGTAGGTACAAACAAGGGAAAGGGAAAGTTAGGATGGCCCTTGTAGTCTGGGATTGGGATTGCAGCTATAGATCTGAACCCATGGTTTTTAATCAATATAGATGGACACATAAGTCTATGTAGTTGCAAATATGTGTGCATGCTGTGGAGTGTGTGTGTGTGTGTGTGTGTGTGTGCGTGTGTGTGTGTGTGTTATACGTGCATTCCTTCGTTTTGTCAACTCTTACATAGTCTTTGAGCAATGACACTCCAATTCTCTTAGATTCTAAGTACCATTCTTCTCTAAAAGAAATAACAATGCCTTGGAGAATTTGCTGGTTCATACGAAAAGTACAAAAACAAAACAAAACAAAAACAAAAGGAATGTCTTTTTGCACCAGAAAGCAAGGAAGTTCTCAAAAAATGATGAGGATTCCACATATAAGTGAGCTATGTGTCTAGCTTATTTTACTTAGATCATATCCTCCAGGTTCATCCATGTTGTAGCAAATAGTAGTTCTCCTTCTTAAAGGCTGAATAGTATTCCATTGTATGTGTTTCTTTATCCATTTATAGACACATAGTATTCCACTCCATGTGTGTCTTTATCCATTTATCCATTTATAGTTTGGCTGTTATGAACATTGCTGTGATAAATATGGGAGTACAGGTCTCACTTTGATATACTTAAGTCATTTCCTGCAGAGATATACCTAGAAGAGGGATTGTTGGATCATATGGCAATCCAATCTTTTTTAGGGACTTTTGTACTATTCTTCATGGTGGATGCACCAATCTACATTTCCACCAGCAGTACACAACATTTTGTTTTTTCCATACTGGGACTAATACTTGTTACCTCTTTTTTTTTTGAGATTGAGAATAAAGGTTACCAGGGGTGGGGTAGGTGAAAGGAAATGAGGACATGCAGGTAAAAGGATGCAAAGTAGCATATATATATATATATATATATATAGGATAAGCAAGTCTACACATCTAATATACAGCTGAAGGACTTTATAACAACAGTGTGATGTATGCAGGACATTTGCTAAATGATGAAGTTATAGCTGCTCCTGTGGGGAGGTGGAACAGGGTGTTACTATGGAGATGATGTACATGCTAGTTTTTTTTCACTCTAGTAACATATATAAACATACATATATGTATGCATGTATTTATCAAACATCATTTTTGATCCCTTAAATATGCACAGTTAAATTTATTTGCAAAATGACAAGGCTATATTAGGACACAACTGCCTGCTAAAAGGACAATTTGAGCTAAATTGGGAAAAATTGATCATTGTAATAAATAATAGTAGCAATAGGTTATGCTCATTGAATAAAATAGGAAAAAATAAATTCATTTCAACATTAATATATCAGTGAGCAAAATAAATATTTGATAAGGAACAGCAAGCATATGGACATAGTTTCAGAGTGCCTTTTCACAAAATACTTATTAATTACAATAGAAAAGAGTAAATTTACAGTGGTGAAACCTGTCACAAACTGTTTTCATCAAGTAATCAAGGTGACTGTTCCTAAAGGTGAGATAAATCCTAGTAGATAAAATGAGAATATGACATCACATCAATAACATATAATCTGAATCTAATCATGAAGGAACATCATGAATACCCAAATTGAGATATGTTCAACCAAATAACTGTCCTGCAGTCTTCAAAAGTGTCAACATCACAAAAGCCGGGCGTGGTGGCGCACACTTGTAATCCCAGTACTTTGGGAGGCAGAGACCGGAAGATCCGGGTTCGCGGCCAGCCTCAGCTCTCTCTCTCTTTCTCTCTCTGTCTCTGTCTCTGTCTGTCTGTCTCTCTCTCTCTACTTAGTGAGGCCCTCTGCAACTTCATGAGACCCAGTTTCAAAATAAAGTATAAAAAATAGGGCCAGGGGTGTAGCACGGAGGTAGAACGCCCCTGGGTTCAATCCCTGGCACCGCAAAAAACAAAACAAAACAAAACAAAAACCATCACGAACATCAAGAGAAGACAGAGGACGTGTCTCAAGCAGGAGGAAATGAATGAGCTAGGACAGCTATAGGATGTAGAGGGACAACTGGTGACTCATGAGAGGAGTCTGAGGATGAGATGACAGCAGCGCCTGCAGTGTTGATGTCTGAATTGTGATAGTTGTATTATAGTCATGTACGAAACATTCTTGTGTGTGGGAAATGTATGCTGAAGTCCTCAAGGGTAGCAGAGCATTAAGTTGGCACCTTACTCCCAAAAATTTCAGGAAAAAAACAACAACAGAACCTCTACTTGTATTATACTGGGAACTTCTGTTAAGTGTGGAATTGTTTTAAAATCGTAAAAAGTACTAGAGGAGAAGGAGAGAAAAGATAGAGTGCTGAGTCTGGTGTGAACATCATGGGCGAGCATTATTCCTGATGAAAGGATTTTGCGGCAGAGGCTACTGGTCCAATTGCTAGAGGTTAACAGTAGCAACACGCTTCTTTTCCATAGCACGTTCAAAGGTGCAATTGATTGTTCTATGTATACTACATTTGGAATGGGGACTTAGAATTAATCTAAGCCTAATACAATTAGGCAGACTTGATTTTGGAATTTGGTTATGATTAGAACGTAGGTACTCTTGTGAAAAGTAAAACATCATATTTCATGGTGTCCTTGGAACCATTTTGGTGATCTTTAAAATGCTCACTATTAATTATTATTAACACATCCTTTCACTTGCCCAGTTGGATCTGATGGCTGAAATGAATTGTGACTAATGCTCCAGCTGGTGTTCCCAAATTATGGCAAGGACTAGACCTCATCCATCCCTGTGAATGACTTCTTGCCAGACACCTGAGATCTGAGCATCCAAAATCATACTCTAAAGAATTCCTGAAATTTGAATTAAAAAACAAATCTATCTTATAACCATTAGCTTGGTGAACCAGTCAAAATGAAATCTTGTATTTGGAAACATTTCCTTGGATTCTGTTGTTTCTACATGAAAAGATCAAATTGAATAATCTGTTTCCTCGTGTCTCTTCAAGTATGGAGACTTGAAATTGAGTACAGGATACAATGATCATGGGCCATCTCTGCTGCCATCACAAAACTTAGACTGGGCAGCAGTTCACAAATGATGGGGATTTATTTCTCACAGTTCTTGAGGCTGGGAAGTCCAAGGTCAAGGTGCCAAGGGATTCAGTGTCTGGCGAGGACTCCGCTGCAGATGGCACCTTCTTGCTGGTTTCTCACATGGCAGAGGGGTGAATGAGCTCCCTGGGGCCTTTCTTTATAAAAGCACTAATCCCATGTATGAGGGTGGAGCTCCCAGAGCCTTAGCACCCCAGAAAAACTTTACCTGTTATTACCTTCATCTTAGGAGTTAGGTTTCAACATATGGATTTAGAGAGAAGACACAAACATTTAGACCATAGCAACTATGCACTCATCTAAAAAACTAATCTGGTTTTGTGAAGCCAATCACTACCACACTTGGCCAGTTGGAACCACTTTAGAAAGCCTGGAGGATATTTTCTGGAAGGATGTTCAGATGACATGTCTCTTTCAATTTTTGTTGAAATTACTCAAAGCTGTCAGACATTATAGACTTTTTAACATTTCCATTAAAACCCAGAGAAGCTGTGCTTCTGTTGATCCAAATCAAAATGCCTCCTCCATCCCTTTAAGACTTGTCTCAACTGTAAATATTTCATGGTAATGGCTGGAAGAGACCTGGTGTTTTACCCCATCGAAGACATACTTGGGATTACTAAAACAGAGTTATAGACATTTATGCCACTTGGCCTCATTTGTAAAGAATAAGTGGGACACTGGACTCCATGGTAATGTTTCTTAGGATTGCCTTCAGAGTCCTACCGATATTTTATTCTAAACTCAAATTCAGATTTAGGTAATAGCCAGTTTTCTCCAGGGACTAGACAGGAGTGGATTTTTAACTCATCTGTGAGTCTAGACTGCACTATTAATAGAAATATAGCTAGGACATGTCTTACCCATTTTACCTGAAGATGAATGTATTAAGCGTTGACTAACTAGGTGTTTGCAAAACACTCTTAAGAAACAAATGCAATAAAAGTGCTAAGTATAATTATTATTATAAAACTATAGCAGAATCATTTAGATGAGACATTCCAAAGCTCTTCATTAGACACGATTGGATATTATGTTTATTAATTCATTAAACTCCACTTCAAATGCCAGATAAATAAAATGCATTATTAATATGTCATACACTAAATGGAATAATGCCATGCACAACTATTACTCTTAAAGTGCCTTGCAAATATTAGCGAATCCCTGCATATTCTTCTTGAGGACAGATTGTATGATTTAGCAGAGACTGTTAAGAGTAATTTTATTTATTGTATTATGAATTCCTTACTATAAACCTGAACTTTTAAATTTTTCAGATTTTTTTCTTCGAGTTAATGTGTGGTTATTTTAAAAGATAGATAAATGTAAGTATGAAAATTAGAATCATCACTAAATCATTAAACTACCTGCATAAAATCTCTATGTTGTAAAAAAATTCACTTGAGTCTTCTGTGCCCATGTGTGCATCTGTGTGTGTGTGTGTGTGTGTGTGTGTGTGTACACATGCATGTGTGGACTTGTATTTTTCAAATAGTCACTCTCTTATTTTATATAGTGCCTTTTATACTCCATTTTCACTTGAAAGTGTTAAATTGATCACTCTTCCCACATGATTTCTGGTCTTGAAATAATTATTTTCTATTAAAAACACAGAAATAAACAAGAAAGCACAGGACCTTGCACACATGACTAATTCTTGATCTGATGTATAGAATGATACATCCAATAGATAACATAAGCCTGGGACACTTTAATAACACATGGTAAGAAAATTAGGTCCCATCAGGAGTACTTATGAGTCAATTTGGAGACAAAGCTCTAGCTGACTCAGAAGTCAAATGGTCAAATATTGGACAATTCAAGCATTAATAATAGCTTTAATGGATGAAAACATATCACCTCTGTTGAAAATACATGAATTCACAATAACGTAAAAGCTGATTGTTTAACATTGCAGGATGCTTGCGAATCAACTTATTATTTAAAAAATCTAGTGAAAAGAACCAAGTACTTATTTTGGTTTTTCATTTACCTTACTTACCAGTAGGTAACCAAGTTGTACTTGGAAAAGTTGTTTTATAGAACTATTCCACTGGCAAGTGAAGAAGAACTGATAGAATTAGGTATCATTGTAGTCCAAACTCCAGATAAAGGAATCGATAACGACATTGATCATTAACAGCTGTTATACATCACTACAGGAGAGTGAAAACAAATGTCACATGATGGAGTAAAGTACATTACCCAAGAATTAGTATTTATGAGAACACAAACCTGTTTCTGATCAAAACTTTAGCTCTAACTACTAGTTTACAGAAAATACAGACTACACAGGAATATATTGGATGATATCCTGCACGCAACTAGCAAAAGCAAGACTGTGGACAGCTCTACAGAAGAGAAAAATAGGTTTCTCCAGCAAACATATTGAAGAGAGAGATGCAGATCTATGTTAATAGCAGCACAATTAACAATTGCCAAATCGTGGAACCAGCCTAGGTGTCCATCCACAGATGAATGGGTTATGAAATTATGGGATATATACACAATGGAATTCTCAGCCATAAGGAACAAAATTATGTCATTTTCAGGAAAATGGATGGATGTAGATAATATTATGCTAAGTGAGATCAGCCAGTCACAAAAAAAGAAGGGTCATTAATATGTTTTCCCTTATATGTAGAACTTAGGGAGAAATTGGGACACAAAAAAGGGACTCCAGACAAAGGAGGAGAAACTCTTGTGAAATGATGGAGGGGGTCCACAGGAGGGAAGCTGCTGGGGGGCGGGAGACTTGATGAAGGAAACACTTCAATTGACAGGATGTACATACACAAATTATCCAATGATAATCTCAATATCATGTACAGGGAAGGGGAGGGAGTGGGGTGGGATCTGGGGAGAAGCTCACCAAGTGCTGTGTGCATGCATGCCTCTATCAGTCTTAACTTCATTATAATGTATGATTACAATGCACCAATAAAAATTAAAAGAAAAACCCATAGGCTACTGTAGGGTAAAACAAAAAACAGGGTAAAATGTAAACCATTTGCAATGCATGGACTTCATTTAACACTCATGAAACAATTAGAAATGTGGAAACTAATGAAATTTTTGATTATTTGAGAAATATTAATTTTTGGGTGAAATGGTGCTGTGCGTGCATGCATGTGTATATTTTACCTGCACCACTATATATTTAAAAGGATATTTTTCAGAATAAAATGGATCCCCCCAAAATATATATGGATGAACTCATATGAAGTTGCTATAAAAGAACTAAAGGAAAGAAGATGAGCATACATTAGCCAGGAGTTAATCATTCAGGATGTTTTTATTCAACCTCCTTGATCTACCTTTATATACATTAGGAATGTATTTAATGCTTAAAAATATAGGCATATCCTGACTTTATTTTCTTATACCCAAATCATCTTTGAAGATATGATTTCTGAAGTATCCTAGGGCATGAATGGCAATTTATTATTTCTCATTAAGTAGGTCACAGGGGAAAGACCTATAAACTGTAACATCTTAAAAAGATTTGAATCTATTTAGAATTTTTTGTTCTAATTTTATTACATTCCCCCCAAAGCTATCAGGTTCCACGCATTTAATTAATATTTCTATTATTAAATAACCTGCCCTTTTTCCATTAGGATGAAACCATTTTGTTGCCGCATTCAGGTACAGTAGGCGTGCACTCCTGTCCTCCAGCAGGTCCCTGGACTGGTCCTGGCTTCCACTTCTTGGTCATTTGGCTCATTACTATACTGTTCCTTTTGAATGTCTCTTCTCTCCACCCCCATCTTTCTCCTGCATGTGCACCTGCTCTTTCTCTCCCTCCACCCACCCCCTAAACTGGAGGAATTCTAAAACATCTGATCCTTAACTAACCACTAATAATCCTTTTGGCTTTCCTTTCCACTTCCAAGGGTGTTAGGTTCTAAGGTGTTTGCTTCCTAAATCAGTTATGTTTTTCCAGCTTCCAAACCACTGTTGATATCTGTGCTTATTTTCTCTGATTCTTGAGGACTGATGCCATTTTCTTTTTTTTCTTTTTTGCTTTGCTTTTTATACTAAATTTAAGTGAGGCTTTGGGCTGCTACAGATACTTTTTTTTTAAAAAGCTAAAATCCTGACTCTCAACATATTAAGGATTTTATTTAACTTATTAATGAGGAAACTAGTGAAAACTTGCCACCAGTTTGGAGAGGACTCTAAAGAACAGATGCATTTATCATTAAGAGTATTGAAATAAATGTGCAAATAGAGGCAAAACTGGTTTCTTCCATAGTGTGGGGAGCAAAGTCAATTGAACTTCTGCCAGACAGGACAGAATGTGTATGTCTATGTACAGGAATTATTTTGTAGGTGTATTTCAGAGTTGTGAAATAACTCCCACAGAATCAGATATCACAGAAGAGTGCTTTAAGACAATGCACAGTTTTCTGTTGACCCCCCCCCAACACACACCAACACATACTGCCAACAGGGATGAAGCCATGTTAAAATGTGCCATCCAAGTTTAAACATGCCTCTCCCTACCTCACCCTTTTTTCATTTCTAGTAGACTCGATTAGATATACCTAAGCCTGAATCTTTTTCTCTCAATCCAAAAGAATTGCTTTTTACAAGTCGTCTTGTATCTTCTGCTAAGGCTGCAGCAGGAGATTGGCAACCCTTCATGATTAGGGGTGGGGGAGAAAAACAAAACAAGACTTTTGTGTTGATACCTACTTTGAAGTCTTTCCCATTTCTCTAAATCCCTTTCTTCTCTGATATTTTTTCTTGTCTCATGAGCAACTCATCTTCCTTTAGTTGTAGTACCTGGAGATAAAAAACTGTCATCTTGCATCAAAATATAGTTTACACATGTGAGTGGCAGCTAGACAATTTCTGTAAAATCAGGGCTTAAGGTCAGCAATTTGACTGGAACAAGGCAGTGAAAATATTGAAACTGTGTTCACAGGACACTTTACATAAAATTGGGGAAA
Source organism: Glis glis (assembly GCA_004027185.1). Lineage (NCBI taxonomy): Eukaryota > Metazoa > Chordata > Mammalia > Rodentia > Gliridae > Glis > Glis glis. The sequence continues at coordinate 21,916 of PVJS01022191.1, forward strand.
TAGCCATCATTCATGTGAAGGAATGGAAAGGAACCAGTAGGTATTATTGAACTTCTGGATGTGTGTGATTTGCCTCTTCCCATAGCAGTTATTCTGACCACAATGTTCTCTGAGGAACAATTAAAAAAAAAAAAAAAGGTAATGTGGTAAGTGTTTTATAGAGGCAGTTAGATGAGAGAGTCATCAACAAGTCCATGGAGTAATGAGGAAAGATGGGTCTTATCTCGGAATGTGCAAGAGCAGGCTGGCCATTCAAAGTGGCCATTTCTCTTTTCTTGGAATACAAAAGGATGGGGCGTTCTCAAGCTTAGTTGTAGTCCAACTTCTAGGACTATGGGGCCATGTAAAGTCCCATGACGTCGTCCATCAGAGGTGGTTTGTATTCATGTTCTTTCTACAAGCACATCATGGCATGATCCTCAACGTTTCAAGTATATGACAAATGTGATTTAACTTCCCATTATAATGAATCATAGGGTCAAAGGTAAGTGGAGTTGGAAGCTGGTTAAAAGCAGTAAAGATTGGTTTTATTCAGTAATAACTATTACAGTGGGGAAGAGAGTCTGGTTTATACTGAGTTCTACTTTGGCAGAACCAAAGGCGAGAGACCTTTTAGATGCTGGGTAGAGGGTTCAGGTGTGTGTATGCATGTGTGTGTGCTGGTACATGACTAGGCCATCTGGGTTTGCTAATTGTTGCCTATCCAGAGGAGAAACAAAGATTTCCTCACTTTAGTTCAGGAGATAGGGATGCAAATTCCAACAAAGCAGCCAGGAAGGTAAGCCCTTACCTGCTAAAGGGACTGAGAATGAGCTAGAGCTCTCTCCTTGAAGGTTGTCTTCCCCTCAGTCCCCACACACAGCATGCGGTCCTTGAGAGGAAGGTTTGGGGTAGCAAGAGATTTATGTCTCAAAGGGCAGGAAAAGGATTTATAATTGCAGCCATGAACTGCTAGAAGTCTTGGTAGAGTTTGGATGGGTGGGCTATTACTGAGAATTTTTTTTTTATGGTTCTCACAAGAAATTTGTTCTTTTTTTTTTTTGCGGTACTGGGGATTGAACCCAGGGACGTTTTACCTCCGAGCTACAACCCCGGCACTATTTTTTTTATACTTTATTTTGAAATCAGGTCTCACGAAGTTGTGGAGGGCCTCACTAAGTAGCTGAGGCTGGCTGCTAACCCGGATCCTCCGGTCTCCGCCTCCCAAGTACTGGGATTACAAGCGTGCGCCACCACGCCCGGCAATTCGTTCTTTTTTTTTGTGTGTGTGTGGTACCGGGGATTGAACCCAGGGGTGTTCTACCTCCGTGCTTTGCCCCTGGCCCTATTTTTTATACTTTATTTTGAAACCGGGTCTCACGAAGTTGCAGAGGGCCTCACTAGGGAGAGAGAGAGAGAGAGAGAGAGCTGAGGCTGGCCGCTAACCAGGATCCTCCGGTCTCCGCCTCCCAAAGTACTGGGATTACAAGCGTGCGCCACCACGCCCGGCAGCAATTCGTTCTTAAAATAACTCACAGGTGACCTCATCGCTGTAATGGTAGACACATGGGATGAAAGAACATTTAGTAGCAGACAGTGCCCCTGTCAGCTTCTCAGAGATGCAACTAAATCCAGGAATTCCCAGGAAATTAACCCTGTTCAATCAGTCAGGCCAGATAAGCATAGGGCCAGGTGGTACCCAGAGATGACTTGGAGTTTAATGAAAACATTTTTTAGAAACCAAAAGGAGCTGGGAGTGGTGGCGCAACCTGTAATCCCAGTACTGGGGGTGTAGCTCAGAGGTAGACTGCCCCTGGGTTCAATCTCCAATATGATAAAAAAAAATCCCAAAAAGGAGCTAGTGAAGTTCCCTAACTTTGTGATAGGTGTGTGTACACGTGTGTTTTCCTTTACAGACCCTCCAGTGTGTTTCCCACCATCGGTATAGCAAGCTTTACTTGGAAATTTGCTTAGGTTCCAGTTCATTAACCAGGATACTGGCCCTGGGCTACGCTCCTACCTGCCAGCTCCTCCCAGAGAGCTGTTAATTCTTTTAAAAAATTCTGGCACTTAATATGATGCCTCTTAATTTATATCACTTCATTAAGAAAAAAATAAAACCAAACAACCACTGACTGCTGTTTGACCTCTTTCATATGTGATGCCCAAATTTTGGTGAAAAAGTGATTCAGAGTTCCGTGAGCCTCCAGTGACTCTAACAGTAATTAAGTTTCAGAAGGTTGATACCATTGCTGGATTGTGTACCCATGTTAATTTATGTAACAATGGTTAGCTAGTTAAGTCACTAGCTATTTTTTACCTCTTGGTAAAGCAGAAGTCCTCCTAATTATAGCATTCTTTACTTGATACTGTTTAAAAAGAAAAAAAATGAGGAAAAGGGAAAAAAAGATTCAGTAGTCATTTATCTTTTTTTGTAAAAGGAGCAGATGGTAGGACCACACCTGCAGAGAAGTGATAAAGTTGGTCCAGATACAGCCTGGGTTTCCACATTTCCTCAAGTGATTCTGATGTGTTTTAAGCCCACGCATTCAGGAACATTCATTTCAGATGTTTAATCCATTTCACCAGGAAAGCTGTAGTTCAAGTTTTCATACAAAAATCTATAACTGATAGAAGGATATAATTAGGATGGTAGTTGAGAAAGGCAGAAAGCAACAGGAGGCCACACTGAGAAAGACGCAGCGGAGCAAGGAAACCAGGCCGACCGATGGTTTCTAGTGTCCTGGCTCTATTCTCTTTAGATTGGTTAGAGGATGACGGCATGGATACCCAAGTGTGAAGTGAGGTAGCAGGAGCTGGGAAGACAGAGACCACTGCAGGCTGTGGGGGTCTGAAACGTGAGGGAAGAAACAGTGAAGCAGGAGGTAGACACTGAGGATAGAAACAGGAGAAACATCAACACAGCCAGTGTCTATGTGATGAAGATTTTGGAGACTCTGGATTAAATAGAGAGCTCTGTTACATCATAGCAAGGGGAAGAGAAAAAGTCTCAAAGAGACATGGTGGAGGCCAAAAAGAGAGATATCAAAATAGGAAATACTTAAAAAGGAAGAATAATGTGGGGTGGGGGAGAGAAACCAGATATCTCATGGTCTACGTTGGTGAATATTTTATATGTGTGAGGACCTCTTTAAAAAATGGGGGAGCCAGGCGTGGTGGTGCAGGCTTGTAATCCCAGTACTTGGGAGGCTGAGATTGGAGGATCCGGGTTCGCGGCCAGCCTCAGCTACTTAGTGAGGCCCTCCACAACTTAGTGAGACCCTGTTTCAAAATAAAGAATAAAAAATAGGGCTGGGGGTTTAGCTTGGAGGTAGAATGCCCCTGGGTTCAATCCCCAATACCGCAAAAAAATAACATAAATGAAATAAAATAAAAAAATAAAAAATGGGGCTTTGTTGTGTTTTAAAAACATTTTCAAGTCAGGTGTGGTCACACACACACACACACACACACACACACACACACATACCTATAACCCCAGTACTTGGGAGGCCTCAGTCATTTAGTGAGGTTCTCAGTAATTTAATGAGACTGTTTCCAGATTAAAAAAATAAAAGGGCTGGGCATGTAGATCAAAGGTAGAATGCCCCTAGGTTCAATCCTCAGCATCACAAAAACAACAACAGAGAGAGAAAGAGAGAGGGAGAGAGATTTTCAGAAATTCCTTAATGCAATTCCTTCAACAAATGGAGTGTCATCCTGATTGTGGGCTTGTTGTAGTGCCTAACTTTGAACAACGGGAATATTGCAAAAGTGAGAGTCAAATTTCCATAGTAGGCCATAAAAGAACTCTCAGAGACTGCTTTGCCTCTCTCTTGGATCGCCTGTTCTGGAGGAAGCTAGCTGCATGCCAGAGGGACACTCAAGTAGTCCTATGGAGAAGCCCAGGACGCAGGAACAGAGACCTCCTGTCAGTCTCCTGCAAGGAGCGTGGGCCTTCTGCCTGCACACTGTGAGGTGCCATCTGGGAAGCAGAGCCTTTGGCCCATGGTTTTACACTGCAGGTGATTTTGCTCTCTAGGGTCTTGTCAATGTCTAGAGACAGTTCAGTTGTCACAAGGGGAAGGAGGGAGAACCTCCTGGCATCTGGTGGGTACAGGCCATGGATGCTGTTGAACACTTACATGAAAGACCTTCACAGAACAATGATCCAGCCCAAACTCTTGATAGTTCCAAGGCTGGGAACCCTGCTCCAATCCCAGGCAAGCCTTCAGATGACTGTAGCCCTGTTGACATTCTGACTGCAATGTCGTGAGAAGTTCTGAGCCAGAACCACTCAGCTAACCCACTCCTCCATCTCCAAGAGTATGTGAGACAGTAAACATGTGCTGTGCAAAGCTGCTTGTTTGTGGTTGGTGCAGCAGTAGATAACTATTCTAGCCCTCTAAATGTTTCTCTAGGCAGAAGTAGATATTTTAAGGAACTGAATTAGACTGGGCACATTAAGGGTATTTGGAGGGCACAAAAGGCACACGAAGGATATGAATAAATAATTCTGCAAAATAGCAGGTTTGGCATAATGTAGAGTTTATTATCCTAGTTCATGAGACTTAAACACTCAGTGATAAATATAGCAATGGATTTGTTAGAGCTGAAACTTATATGTTTAATAGATTTTGGCAGAAAGGCATTGGTGATTGTCAAGATTTTCAGGAGGATATCAGGAGGCTGAAAGAGGCTGTAAGGTCTTACGGAATCAGTAAGCAAAGAGAAACAGAAGCTGGGCATGGTGGTGCATACCTGTAATTCCAGTACTTGGGAGGTTGAGACAGGACGATTGAAGGTTCGAGGCCAGCCTCAGCAACTTAGGAAGGCCCTCAGCAACATAGCAAGACCCTGTTTCAAAACTAAAAACAGCCGGGCGTGGTGGCGCACGCTTGTAATCCCAGTACTTTGGGAGGTGGAGACCGGAGGATCCGGGTTCGCGGCCAGCCTCAGCTCTTTCTCTCTCTCCCTCTCTCTCTCTCTCTCTCTCTCTCTCTCTCTCTCTCTCTACTTAGTGAGGCCCTCTGCAACTTCATGAGACCCGGTTTCAAAATAAAGTATAAAAAATAGGGCCGGGGGTGTAGCGCGGAGGTAGAACGCCCCTGCGTTCAATCCCGGTACCACACACACACACAAAAAAAAGAAGACTTCAAAACTAAAAAACAAAATAGGACTGAGGGTGTAGCTCAGAGATAAACACCCATGGGTTTAATCCTTAGTACAGAGAAAAGAAGAGAGAGACTGTATATTCACAAGTAAAACAATGAAGTGAGTCTGAGCTAAACTTTTAGAGACAATGCTGACATCTTTGTAAATTGTAGTGGAGGGTTCAAAGAAGAGTGAAGACACAAGTAAGGGATGAAGTCCAGACCAGGGCTTTGCAGACCTGATTGCATACCGTTTCCCTGGATCGCTGTGAAAATGTCCATTCTAATTTGGAAGGTAAAGCATGGGGCCAGAGACTGTATTTGAGTAACAAGTCCTAAGGGAAGAGTTGATTTTAGGAGGGAGACATTTCTCCTTGTGAGACCTCCGGGATGGAAGGAGTTATGTTGCTAAGGCAGATATCTAGAGGATGAGAAAATAGACGTATTCTCATATGACCTGTCCATTCCTCAAAATGTTTCTCTAGACAGGAGGAGATATTTTGAGGAACTGGGTCAGACTGGGCATATTAAGCGTATTTGGAAGGCACACAAAGAAGGTGCATGAACCTAAAATATTTTTTGAAAAGGTGGGGGGAGGGGTTGTCACCACACTACTGGCAAGAGTTAAGATGATAGGAGCCGACAGTGAAAAGTGAAAGGGGGAGGGGAAAGGTTTGGAATAGCTTCAAGGAACAAATAAGGTTGCAGGAAACTATTTCATAAAAGTGAGGGCCTTGGATAAATAGTATTTCTTTGAGCCACACCCCACAATCAAAAAAAAAATAAGAGAACTGGAAGCTTCGGCTTTTATAAATGCAACACACACACATACTTTCAGCTGAATGTTAGATGCAAGAGATTAGGTACTACAGTGCACTGTTTTTTGTTTTTTACTTTTTTTCTTTCAGGAGACACTGTGGCAGCCAAAAATTTCAGCTGGAAAGCAAGCTTGCATAGAAGCCTTAGACAAGTGGCCTGCATTATTTGTGCAGACTCTAGGACTCATGAAATGGAACTGCAAATACCATTTTTTTTCCAAGGTTTCATGGGACATGATTTTAGGTGACAGCACATCATAGTGGCAGCTTGGACGTGATTCCCTGCCCTCTTAAGGGAAGGTTCAAGGAGTTATGTTGAATGTGAGGATTTAGGATGCATTTTATTCTCAAGCGTTTTATCTCTCATTGCAGGCTTTTTGGCAGGTAGTTAAGACTCCATGCAAATCATTTTAAAATAAAGAGAGTGCTTGTGCTCACTGGCTGTGCAGTGTGCAGGCTTCGGAATTTCGCTTGGTGTCATTTCCCAATAAAATGAACAAGAATATGGTGCTGACTGAGCCTGGGTAGAAAAGAATTCAGAAATAGCAATTATTCCATCCCTGCAGCATGCAATGTGTAATATGTGGAAAGAAAAATGCTTCAGACAAACAGATGTGCTTATGGTATAAAGAAATGTGAGCCGGGCGTGGTGGCGCACGCTTGTAATCCCAGTACTTTGGGAGGCGGAGACCGGAGGATCCGGGTTCGCGGCCAGCCTCAGCTCTCTCTTTCCCTGTCTCTCTCTCTCTCTCTCTCTCTCTCTACCTAATGAGGCCCTCCGCAACTTCGTGAGACCCGGTTTCAAAATAAAGTATAAAAAAAAAATAGGGCCGGGGGTATAGCGCGGAGGTAGAACGCCCCTGGGTTCAATCCCCGGTACCGCAAAAAAAAAAAAAAAAAAAAAAAAAAAGAAATGTGATTTTACCCATAATCACCTTAGATTTCTCCTAAATGTATGTGGAACACAAATAATTAGTAAGTGAATGGGTTTTCAAAGCATGCCTATCAAATTCCCATCATTAATTCTTTCATTATATATTGATTGATTTCCTATGTGGTGTACATTTTTTTCTGTTGATACTGAGGTAAATAGAGTTTCTTTCTCAAGGATTGCACAATTTTGTAAGGACACAGACAGGAAAACTTTACACATCAATGTAATAAACGGTATGTTAAAGACAAACACCATGGAAAATATATATATATACATACATATATATAATTATATTTGGTACTGGGGATTAAACCCAAGGGCATTCTACCTCTGAGCTACACCCCCAGCCCTTTTTTATTTTTTATTTTGAAACAAAGTCTCATTAAGTTGCGGAGGTTGGCCTTGAATCTGTGATCCTCTTGTCTCAGCCTCCCAAGTACTAGGATTACAGGCATGCACCACCACGCCTGGCTGGGAAATAGTTTTTTTACGTGGGAAGAAATCTTGGGTGGCTGAATCTTCCAGTATTATAGAAACTTGTGTATTAATGCCAAAAATATTTACATGTATCCTTCACCAAAAACATATTATTGGTACAAATTCTAAAGCATTTGAAAAGTACAAACAATATATATGGACTCTGAAAATGGGTTGTTGTCTAAATAGATAGTATGGAATTTAATTTACTGTGAGATATTTATTTTCTTTATTACATAAAACATGAAATACATTATAGTTCTTTTCAATGACACACCACTTTATTTCTTAATAACAGAATGAAATCCAAAGTGATCAAGGATTTAAACATTAAAAACATTACAATGAAAAGATATTAAGTCAAAGTAGAATAATGTGTATACTTTGTGTGTGTGTGTGTGTGTGTGAGTGTGTGTGTGCGGTACTGGGGATTAAACCTCTCTCTGAGTTACACCTCCAGCCCTATTTTTTTTTATTTTGATACAGAGTCTTGCTAGGTTGATGAGTCTACTTGCTGAGTCTGTCCTCTAACCTGCAATCCTCCTGTCTCAGCCTCCCAAGTACTGGGATTACAAGCATGCGCCATCACGCCTGGCTGTATACTTTCTTATTAAAGAAGGAATTTCTAAGGGGAAAAGGGCAGAAAATGATAAAATTAAGTTATATAATTAAGAATTTTCTGCATTAAAAAATAATAGCATTAAAAGTCTAAGGAAAAATGATAACTTGGGATAAACATTCCTGCAATAAATATTTTCTCAGTTCATAAAAATACACTTGAAATAAAATAGAAGAGCAATAAATAACCAAATAGTATTTTTTAAGTACGTGAAACAGAGGACATATAAAATTGTAACCACACATGACAAGTGTGCACATTTTTTCCAGGTCTGGAATATGAGAATAGCAAGACATGAATTCTTCATCACAGGAACACAGCTTATTCCCAGGGATGCAAGGGTGTGGAGATACAGGGACCCTCATTTACTCCAGGGGAAGAAGTGACATATTTTTAAGAGAAATTTAGTAAGAAATACAAAAAATGTAACCCAGCAATTTTACTTCTGGCAATTTGTCCTACATATTTATTCATACATGTTGACAGCAATAAAAATGTCACAACCGTGTTCGAAATAACAAGAACTTTTATTAAAAGCAGTCTAAAAACATATCTACTGGGAATTAAATTATATGTCCAAAAAACCAAGTATTTTGCAAATATTGAAAGATACACTCATTTGGAATTGTATCAAAGATGTGGATATATGATAACACACACATACAAAATGTTAGGATACTTACAAAATTATGGGAAATACACACAATGGAATTCTACTCAGCAATAAAGAAGAACAAAATAACAGCATTTGCAAGAAAATGGAAAGATCTGGAGAACATTATGTTAAGTGAGATTAGCCAATCACAAAAAAAGAAGGGACATATGTTTTCATTAATATGCGCAACCTAGGGAGTAGTGGGGACACAAAAGGGACTCCA
>PVJS01022192.1:5360-30874 GCA_004027185.1 Glis glis
CCAGTACTTGAGAGGCTGAAACAGGAGGATCGCAGGTTGGTGGCCAGCCTCAGCTGCTTAGTGAGGCCCTCCACAACTTAGTGAGATCCTGTTTCAAAATAAAGAATAAAAAAATCAGGCTGGGGGGTGTAGCTCAGAGGTAGAATGCCCCTGGGTTCAATCCCCAGTACCGCAAAAAAAAAAAAATATATATATATATATATATACATATATATACATATATATATATATATACAAAATATATATATATACATATATATACATATATATATACAAAATATATATATACATATATACAAACTATACATATATACAAACTATATATACATATATACAAAATATATATATACATATATACAAATATATATATACATATATATACGAAATATATATACATATATACAGAAAATATATATACATATATCATTCTATAGTATAATATCATATATAATATAATATATAAAATATAATTTATAATCTATATCATATAAAATATACCATATCGTGTGTTATGTATTATTTATATATTTATATGTTATTATATTATATATTATATATCATTATATATATTACATATTATATATATATCCTACAGTGGTTTCCTGAAAAACAATTTGCTCCTAAGTTTCTTTCTTTTAGCCATTTCTCGGGGAAGGTGCCTCCCCTCCTCCATATTGTTAGGATATCCCTGTGGGATAATCATTACCTGGAGAAAGAGTACCCGGTCTCCTTACTTCAACTTCAACTGTTATAAGAATACTGCCTGTCATCCATTCTCTCTGTCCGTGTAGGCTTATGGCTTAAAAAAAAATCCCTGTTCTATTGTTTAAAGTTTTAGAAGGTTCCCAGAACCCTACTAGAGTTATTATAAAGAAGAAATAAGATTACATGGAAAGCGGCCAGTATATTTTTTCCCTGATTATTTCTGTTAGTTTATTATTACATGTCCTTGTAAAATCATTCAAGACATTGCGTGTGTGTGTGTGTGTGTGTGTGTGTGTGTGTGCTTGTGTGTCTGTGTGTGTGTGTGTCTGTGTGGCACTGGGGATGGAACCCAGGGGCATTCTACCTCCGAGCTACACCCCCAGCACTTTTTATTTTTTATTTTGAAACAGGCTCTCACTAAGTTGCGGAGGGCCTCGCCAAGTTGCCGAGGCTGGCCTCAAACTTGCGATCCTCCTGTCTCAGCCTCCTGGGGACTGGGATTACAGGTGTGCACCACCACGCCTGGCTTCTAGTAGAAGAAACAAGATGACATGGGAAGAAGCCAGCACATTATCATCATGATTATTTTTGTTGCTTTATTGTTCCTGTGTCCTTGTAAAATCATCCAAGTGCATAAATGATTTTTGACCGGCTCTGCAGAGCCACATAGCATGACAGGGAGGGCCCCACACGCGAAGCCCTCTGCCGTCTGTCTGGTTTATCCATAGGGCCTGATCTTAAGTCATCTACATAAACATGATTTTTTGTTTATTATTTTTGTTTTATGTTTCTTTGTTTGTGGCACTGGGGATTGAAGCCAGGGGCATTCTAACTCCTAGCTACACCCCCAGCCTGATTTTATTTTTTATTTGAAAACAGGGTCTCGCTACATTGCGGAGGGCCTCACCAAGTGGCCTGGGGCTGGCCTCCAACCTGCGATCCTCCTGTCTCAGCCTCCCAAGAACTAGAATTACAGGTGTGCGTCACCACATCCAGGCCCAATTTTTAATACTGCCCATTACTCAGTATTTTCAGACAATAGTATTACTACACTAGAGGGCTCGACGTAACACCGTGGCAAAGCCCACTTGTCATTATAGAGGACTGTAAATGTAGATTTTGAAAATATAAGCCTAGAGCCGGGCATGAGCCACACACCCAGTATTTGGGAGGCTGAGTCAGGAGGATCACAGGTTCGAAGACAGCCTCAGTAAGTAGCAAGACTCTCAGCCATCTAGTGAGACCCTGTTTCAAAACAAAAAATAAAAGCCGGGCATGGTCACGCACGCTTGTCATCCCAGTACTTGGGAGGCTGAGACAGGAGGATCGCAGGTTCGAAGCCAGCCTCAGCTACTTAGTGAGGCCCTCTGCAACTTAGTGAGACCCTGTTTCCAAATAAAAATAAAACAGGGTTCGGGATATAACTCAGAGGTAGAATGCCCCTGGGTTCAATCCCCCCAGCGCACGCGTGCACACACACACACACACACACACACACACACACACACACACAAATATATATATATTGGATGTACCTTTGGTTTTTATGTCCCTTGTACCTAATTTTAAAAGCATACGTTTAAAACATCTCTCTTGAAAAGAAACTAAATTAAGTTGTTCTATACTTCTCTGACCCTCAATTGATTTTTTTTCTCTTTCTGGGTCAACAACTCTCAGTGGAAAAAAAAAAAAGAAAGTTTCCCTGTCTCTGGTATGGAAGATTGGACTCTGTGCAGTGACCCTCAAACCTTCCCCAGAGGGGAGCCTTCCTTGCAAGGAGCCGCGTGCTTCTCCTCAAAGTGAAGAGAATAACAAAATCATAATTCAGAGCTCTACAAATTCCCGTCTTCTTTCCTTTAAATTCCCCCCAATTTTTCTTTTCTTTCTTTCTTTCTCTCTCCCTCTCTGTCTTTCTTTCTTTCTCTCTCCCTCTTCCTTCCTTCCTTCCTTCCTTTCTTTCTTTCTTTCTTTCTTTCTTTCTCTTTTTTTTTTTGGTACTGGACACTAAAGCCAGATATTCTACCTCCAAGATACACCCCAACTCTTTTTATGTTTTATTTTGAAACAGGGTCTCGCTAAGTTGCCAAGGCTGGCTTCGAACCTGCGATCCTGCTGTCTCAGCCTCCCAAGTGCTGGGATGACAGGTACGCACCACCACGCCCGGCTTAACTTTCCTTGAGAGTGTATATAGATCCCACTTTGAAGCATGCAACGCAGCAGGAAGGGTCTCTTTGGGGCAGCCTTACGCATGATGTGTTACACAGCACACACACAAAGGAGACATTTTTTAATTTTTTTTTTTTGTGTGTGTGTGTGTGTACTAGGGATTGAACCCAGGGGCATTCTAGCTCCGAGCTACACCCCCAGCCCTATTTTTTATTCTTTATTTTAAAACAGGGTCTCACTAAGTTGCAGAGGGCCTCACTAAGTAGCTGAGGCTGGCCTCGAACCTGCAATCCTCCCGTCTCAGCCTCTCAAGTACTGGGATGACAAGCGTGCACCACCACACCCAGCGCCTCAGAGCTTTTAATAGTTGCCCCTGTGAAGGGTTTCAGGAAAAGAAATTCACTTGGAATTACAGCCGGGTCCCCGAGCAGCTAGGCAGCAATGGGCCAGACTCCTGGGGGACAGGAGGAGAGAGAGCAGTGTCTGGGTTGGTCTTGCAGAAAGCTTTGTAAATCACTCCTATCCACAGCAAATGAAGGAAGGGTAGCTAATGATGTCCACCAAGCTAGGAATGCCCTCCTTTTTAAGCATCATAGGCTCCTCCGTGGTCTCTTCTCAAATCTATAAGCAAAGAAAAAAGTACTGATTGAGAATATGAGAATCATTTCCTCTTTCCCAAGATGCTGAGACCTTAAACTGAGGACTCTGATAACATAGAAAACTGCTGATGGGAAGAGGTTACAAAGAATGGAGGGAAACCTTCTCCTCTGCTGGGCTTGTAGCGCCATCTGCTGCCCACAACGTTCATTGTGCATTTTGGTTATAACTTTGCAAGTGAAGACATTGAAGGGCTGGGCGTGGTGGTGCACACCTGTCATCCCAGTAATGGGGAGGCTGAGACAGGAGGATCGCAGGTTCGAGGCCAGCCTCAGCCACTTAGCGAGACCTTCAGCAACTTAGCGAGACTTTCAGCAACTTAGTGAGACCTGGTTTCAAAATAAAAATAAAATAGGGCTGGGGTGTAGCTTGGAGGTAGAATGCCCCTGGGTCCCATCCCCAGGACCACAAGAAAAAATAAATAAAAAAAGACAAGACAAGGGAAGATACTGTCTGTGGGAATGTCTGTCCTTGACTCAAAGCATAAACTTCATTTCTTTTGTAGTTCAGATAAATACTCATTTATTTTGTATTAGTAGAAGCAGAAAATGCCCTTCATGTACAACAATAGATTCCGTGAATTAGAAAAGACTTCGAGACAGGCGTGGTGGTGCACGCCTGTAATACCAGTACTTGGGAGTCTGAGACAGGAGGATCGCAGGTTCGAGGCCAGCCTCAGCAATTTAGCGACATCTTCAGCAACTTAATGAGACCCTGTTTCAAAATAAAAAATAAAATAGGGCTGGGGTGTGTAGCTCGGAGGTAGAATGCCCCTGGGTTCAATCCCCACTACTGCAAAAAAAAGGAAGGAAGGGAGGAGAAAAAGAGATAAATTGGCACAATAATAATACATATATGAAATTATCAACCTGCCTTTCTTATGCGTTCTTTATGAAGGTATCACTTTATTTCACTGACACTAATGAGATTTTGGGGGGATACTTTTGCCCAGTAACTTATAAGGGAGAGTTACTGGTGTGTAGTAGCTGGAAGAAACAGATGTACAATCCCCAATCCCAAACAGACAGAATTCTAATTCCTTTTTTTTTTATTTATTTATTTTTTTTTTTTTGCGGTACCGGGGATTGAACCCAGGGGCATTCTACCTCCGTGCTACACCCCCAGCCCTATTTTTTATTCTTAATTTGGAAACAGGGTCTCACTAAGTTGCAGAGGGCCTCACTAAGTAGCTGGGGCTGGCTGCGAACCCAGATCCTCCGGTCTCTGCCTCCCAAGTACTGGGATTACAAGCGTGCACCACCACGCCCGGCTTCTGGTTCCTATTTGATGAAATGTTTCTCTATGAGTAAAAGATGGATCTGTGCTTCTGATTTATGATTCAGTTTTGTCTCGGGTCACAGTCAAAGGAATGTCGTAGAGCGATTTTAATTAGATCTGGACTTGAAGATACAATTCATTTAATTTTGTCATTGAGAATAGTCTTTTTCAGGTGTGTGTGTGTGTGTGTTTTACTAGAGATTCAACCCAGGGGCATTCTATCTCTGAGCTATACTTCCAGCCCATTTTATTTTGTATTTTGAAACAGGGTCTTGCTAGCTTGCAAAGGGTCTCACTAGATTGCTGAAGCTGGTCTCAAACCTGTGATCCTCCTGTCTCAGCCTCCCAAGTACTGGGATTACAAGCATGCGCCACCACAGCCCAGCTCAAGAATTTTTTTCTTAAAAATATTTTTTATTAGCCGGGCATGGAGGCGCACACTTGTCATCCCAGTACTTGGGAGGCTGAGACTGGAGGATCCGGGTTCGCAGCCAGCCTCAGCTACTTAGTGAGGCCTCCGCAATTTAGTGAGACCCTGTTTCAAAATAAAGAATAAAAAATAGGGCTGGGGGTGTAGCTTGGAGGTAGAATGCCCCTGAGTTCAATCCTAGGACCACACCAAGAAAAAAAATTATTGGTGCATTAGAATTGCACATAATAGCGCCGGGCGTGGTGGCACAGGCTTGTAATCCCAGTACTTTGGGAGGCGGAGACCGGAGGATCCGGGTTCGCGGCCAGCCTCAGCTCTCTCTCTCTCTCTCTCTCTCTCTGTCCTTAGTGAGGCCCTCCGAAACCTCATGAGACCCGGTTTCAAAAATAAAGCATAAAAAGTAGGGCCGGGGGTGTAGCGCGGAGGTAGAACGCCCCTGGGTTCAATCCCCGGTACCGCAAAAAAAAAAAAAGAATTGCACATAATTGTGGCATTCATGGTTACATATTTGTATATGAATATAACATAAATTGTTCAACTTTATTCCCTACTGCCTCCTGTGTCCCTTCCGTCCTCCCTCCCCTGACCCTCTTCCTCTATATCCAGGTCTCCCTTAGACTGTCATTTCTTTTAAACCATAAAGAAAGCTTACCAAATGTTAGAGGACACATTTAGCCTGTCCCTTCCCCCACCCCACTTGTTAATCTTTCTCTAGTTGGCCGAGGAGGACGCTCATTCATAACAAAAGTGATTTGCATTTAAAAAAGACTTCCCACCCAAGCAACCTGTCACTAGAAATGGAACAAATTTGAAAACAGGAGTTTGCTTTCCCTGGTGGCAGGCCTATTTTATTTTGTTTATTTATTTTAATTTTGAAACAGGGTCTTGCTAAGTTGCCGAGGGTCTCCCTAAGATGCTGAGGCTGGCCGCGAACCTGCAATCCTCCTGACTCAGCCTCCTAAGTACTGGGATGACAGGTGTGCGCTACCACATGTTCTTTTTTTTTTTTTTTTTTTTTTTTTTTTTTTTTTGCGGTGCCGGGGATTGAACCCAGGGGCGTTCTACCTCCGCGCTGCACCCCCTGGCCCTATTTTTTATACTTTATTTTGAAACCGGGTCTCACGAAGTTGCCGAGGGTCTCACTAAGTAGAGAGAGAGAGAGACAGACAGACAGAGAGAGAGAGAGAGAGAGAGAGAGAGTGAGAGCAAGCTGAGGCTGGCCTCGAACCCGGATCCTCCAGTCTCCGCCTCCCAAAGTGCTGGGATTACAAGCGTGCGCCACCACGCCCGGCTTACCACATGTTCTTTGAAGAGATGGTGGACCTCTTTCATCCTGGCCAGGCATCCCAGTGACCTGGTGTCCCCCTCTCTAATGACAACTACCTCCTTTCTAATTTGTTTTTTGTTTTTTTTTTTGCGGTACCGGGGATTGAACCCAGGGGCGTTCTACCTCTGAGCTACACCCCGGCCCTATTTTTTTATCCTTTATTTTGAAACCAGGTCTCACGAAGTTGTGGAGGGCCTCCCTAAGTAGCTGAGGCTGGCTGCGAACCCGGATCCTCCGGTCTCCACCTCCCAAGTACTGGGATGGCAAGCGTGCGCCACCATGTCCGGCCTCTTTCTAATTCTTTTAGAAATGGAGATTCATGTTCTTCTAAGGTAGCCTGCTTCATGTTTCATGAGTCTATGGGAAATGTTGAATTATTACAAAATTCTCCCTTATTATACCTTGAATTGAAGATACAATTTATTTAATTTTGTCATTGAGAAGAGTCTATTTTAGTAGTGTCTGAGTGTGTGTGTGTTACTAGGAATTGTTTGTTACTCTTTGCTTTCTACTGTGGGCCAACACAAAATCAGCATGCAACCCTTCATGTATTTGAAAACCACCATAGATAGCCAGGTGTGGTGGCACACCCTTGTCATCCCAGTATTTGGGAGGCTGACACAGGAGGATCGCAGGTTCGAGGCCAGCCTCAGCAAATTAGCGAGACCCTCCACAACTTAGCGGGACCCTGTTTTCAAATAAAAATAAAATAGAGCTGGGGGTGTAGCTTGGAGGTAGAATGCCCCTGGGTTCAATCCCCAGTACCATAAAAGAAAAAAGAAAACAGAGAGAGAGAATAAGAAAAAGGAGATGACTATCGGCCGTTCCTAATTTCTTTTTCTTGTGTTCAACACATTCAGGGAGTTTAGCCGTTCTGGATTTATTAGATATCTTCGGAGCCCAGGTGTAGTTAACTGTCAATGAACCCTAAGAAGCTGTGTTCCAACTAACGCACCGCACCCCCGGATTATTACCGCTCTAAACTGAAACACCACACGCTATGAACGCAAGTCATAATGGCTCTCACTTTATCTGGCGGCTACACGGACGCAGGACACACTGAACTGCTCGGTTCTTACCCATGCAAACTGGCACCATCCAGTGTGTACCTGTGGAGCTCATGTTTTAAAGTGTAGCTTTTGGCCGGGCGTGGTGGCGCACGCTTGTCATCCCAGTACTTGGGAGGCTGAGACCGGAGGATCGCAGGTTCGAGGCCAGCCTCAGCTACTTAGTGAGGCCCTCTGCAACTTAGGGAGACCCTGTTTCAAAAATAAAGAATAAAAAATAGGGCTGGGGGTGTAGCTCAGAGGTAGAATGCCCTGGGTTCAATCCCCAGTACCGCAAAAAAAACAAAAATGTAGCTTTTTGGCCTTATCCCTTAAACCAGGCACGGTGGTGCACGCCTGTAATCCCAGTACTTGGGAGGCTGGGACAGGAGGATTGCATGTTCAAGGCCAGCCTCTGCAATGTAGCAAGAATATGTTTCAAAATAAAAAAGGTCTGGGTGTGTAGCTCAGAGGTCGAATGTCCCTCTGCTCAATCCCCAGTACCACATACACACAAAAAAAATCCTAAATAAAAATGTTGATCCAAATAAAAAAGATTGTTCTAATGCAAAGTTTGGTCCAAAATCAAAATCACTGTGAATCTTGATTCCCATCTAATGGTTAAGGAATTCTTGCACCCCAAAACTGTTGATTTTATAGATGGTGGTTCTAACTCAGAGAGTCATTTCGCCAACTGCCAAAGTCATGTATTATATGTGTTATAATATATTCATCTAGCCAGGCATGGTGGCACATGCCTGTAATCCCAGTACTTGGGAGGCTGAAATAGGAGGATCGAAGGTTCGAGGCCAGCCTCAGCAAGGAGTGAGACTCTCAGCAACCTAGCGGGGCCCTGTTTCCAAATAAAAGTAAAATAGGGCTGGGGGTATAATTCAAAGGTAGAATGAATGCTTCTAGGTTAAATCTCCACTACCACACACACACACAAATAATATATATATATATATATATATATATATATATATATATATATATAGCCATGCATGTTGGCGCACACCTGTAATCCCAGTACTTGGGAGGCTGAGACAGGAGGATTGCAGGTTCAAGGACAGCCTTGACCAGTAGTGAAACTCTAAGCAACTTAATGAGACCCTCTTTCAAAACAAAAAATAAAATTGGGCTGGGGGATGTAGCTTGGTGGTAGAATGCCCCTGGGTTCAATCCCCAGTACCACAAAATAACAACAACAACAATAATGATAAATAATAACAACAATCATCATAATAATAAATGCATCTAATTATTGGTCCGATTATTAACTGAGTTGTTTTTTTTTTGTGTTTTTGTGGTACTGGGGATTGAACCCAGGGGCATTCTACCTTCAGGCTACATCCCTAGCCCTATTTTATATTCTTTATTTTGAAACAGGGTCTCACTAAGTTGCTGAGAGCCTCACTAAGTAGCTGAGGCTGGCCTCGAACCTGCGATCCTCCTGTCTCAGCCTCCCAAGTACAGGGATGACAAGCGTGCGCCACCACGCCCGGCTTAACTGAGTTTTTAATAATTCCCCCTTCCTTATGATTGTCACGGTCTCTAAAACAAGACACAAGTTAGCATAGTCAACTGTCACGTGAACATTATAGGAAACACCATAGAAAGTAAAAGAATTTGTTAAACCGCAAGAGGGGGAAGAGTTGGTAAATACATATTTTTAAGCATCCAGAACGTTCTCTCGGAGTCCTGAATGTGTTCTTGTCTGCAGTCTGAATCCACCACAAGAAAGAAAGTCCAGGGCTGTCCCTTGGTCCCACATTTTGCTGCTATTTAATTACATCCAAATGCAGCCATCAGGTCCCATCTTGAGTTCTAACTGCCTCGGAGAGAGTCCCGCGCACAAAACAATAGCGTGAGCATCTCTTGAAAACACGAGTCATAAATACAGCTTCCTCCCCATCTTGATGAATTAAAACCAAAGGAAGGCAGACAGTTTGTTCTCACAAGACGCCATCTGTTTACTCGTGTATAGCGCGTGTATTGAAATGTGCAGAAATTAAGTCAGAAATATCAGATAGTCGGCACCTCAACAAGAGTACCGAGAAAACATACTCTTCGAGAAAATCCAGCAGCTAATGAGGTTTTCCAGCCTCTTGAGTTTAATCTCCTGTAGCCCCAAGGAAACTTCTATGGTGTGTGCATTGCACGATTTCTTTTGCGTCGATTCTTGTGAGCTGGGAGCTCAGAACATGAATCAGAGACGAGTGAGCGCTAAATTAATGAATTAGTGGCTGTCAGCGAAGCACCGGGCCTTTATTGAAGGAACTTCTCTGGTCTTTGGTGAACTTGCAGCTGAGTTTGCCGGGAATAAAAATCTGTCCCCGACCGACCCCTCTGTGTGCAGAAAGCAATGCATGTTTCTTTGGGAGATAATCGTCCATCAGGAAGGTGATGGACGGTGGCTAGGGGCGTAGCTCAGCGGTATCAACATGGGCTTAGCGTGTGGGCTCAATCCTCCATCCTAAGTCACAGGGAAATGAAATGCCAGGTTCGTGATCCCACCAAAGACCACCAGGAGCCGATTCCGATGCAAAACACACGAGGGTCTTTATTCAAGCTCGAGCTTGGGCCTCCACCGTGCACCAACGCAGTGGTCACAGGGAGAAGCCCCTTGCTCTCCGAGAACAAAGCTTTTATCCCCCAAGGAGGCAGCCACCCCACCTTTACATTGATAGGCTAGTTTAAAACATAAGCTTATTGGCGTTCTCTGGTTGGTTTAACTTTCGCGCCTTAGGTAGGGGTCATCGTTAGGGAAGCTTTAACCTTGTATGGTGACCTCTTTCAGGCTGGGCGGAGGGGCCTGCTGACTCTGGTCAGAGTAGCCTCGCCCAGCCCCAATTTTTTGGATTTCTAAACCCAGGTGTGTTTGACACCGATTGGCTGTGTCTAGGGGTTGCTAGGGACAAGATCAGATTACAGGGTGTGGGGGCAATATGCTATAGAGACTTAACTTCTAGAAAACAGGTACTTAAGCCTATTTTACTTAAAGCTTTAACTAAAGCCTGTTATGGCTTTATCTTGGCTCTTCAGAAACACACACACACACACACACACACACACACACAGCCAGTTTCAAGTGGCTGTAGACTTTGGGATACTTGCAAACCCCTTGGATTGTGTGTGTGTGTGTGTATGTGTGTGTGTGTGTGTGTGTGTGTGCGTTTTGTTGTTATTATTGTTGGTTTTTTGTTTCTTTGTTTGTTGTGGGCCTGAGGATTGAACCCATGGGCATTCTACCGCTGAGCTACACCACCAGCCCTATTTTACTTATTATTTGGAAACAGGGTCTCGCTAAGTTGCGTAGGGTCTCACTAAGTTGCGGAGGGCCTCACTAAGTTACCAAGGCTGGCCTCAAACCTGCGATCTTCCTGTCTCAGCCTCCCCATACTGGGATGACAAGCGTGCACCACTGCACCCAGCCTATTTTATTTTTTATTTGGAAACAGGGTCTTACTTTTTTTTTTTTTTGGCGGTACTGGGGATGGAACCCAGGGTCATTCTAACTCAGGGCTACACCCCTAGCCCTATTTTTTATTCTTTATTTTGAAAGAGGGTCTCAGTAAGTTGCGGAGGGCCTTACTAAATAGCTGAGGCTGGCCTCAAACCTGCTATCCTCCTGTCTCAGCCTCTCAAGTATTGGGGTTATAAGCGTGTGCCACCATGCCCCGCTTTCAAACTCCTTGTTGACTGCGCAAAAGTTGTCAGGAGATAAGGAGACAAATATTCGGAAGGACCTGAGCCCCTGCTTTTGCCTCTACACTGAAGCCATCAGAAACCATTTGCCCCTCCCCACAGCAGGAATTCTTTGAATTCCTTCTACATTTAAATATCTTTATCTAGGAGGGGTGATGCAAGCCTGTAATCCCAGTAATGGGGAGTCTGAGACAGGAGGATCGCAATTCAAGGCCAGCCTCACCAGCATAGGGAGACCCTGTTTCAAAACAAAAAATAAAAGGGCTGGGGGTGTAGCTTGGAGGTAGAATGCCCCTGGGTTCCATCCCCAGTCCTACGATACATAAATAAAAATCGAAATAAATATCTTCAGATGACTACACATAGTCAAGAGTACAAATTGCTGTATTTATGCTCTTAGACTTGTCTGAATGATCTATGAATGGATAACACATTAACCTCTCTTACCCATCAGTCTCCTCGTCTGTTAAATAGGGATGATAATAGGCCCTAATTGCTAGGAATAAATGAAGTAATCCACACACAGCGCTTGAACCCACTAGGGGACTTAGTTACACAACTGTCTTTATTCCCTTTATATATGATGTCTTTGTAACACCAGTATGCCAGTTGGATAAATGAACCAATGAAGTAACGATGAGTTGAAATGAAAATCTAAGTCATTAAATCAAGCCAGGCGTGGTGATGCACACTTGTAATTCCAGTACATGGGAGGCTGAGACAGGAGGATTGCAGGTTCAAGACCAGCCTCAGCAACTTGGTGAGACTCTCAGCAACCTAATGAGACCCTGTTTCAAAACATAAATAGAAGCCGGGTGTGGTGGCACAGTACTGTAATCCGAGTACTTGGGAGGCTGAGACAGGAGGATTGCAGGTTTGAGGACAGCCTCATCAAGTAGTGAGACTCTCAACAACCTAGTGAGACCCTGTTTCAAAAAAAAAAAAAATAAGGCTATGGGTTTAGCTCGCAGGTAGAATGCCCCTGGGTTCAATTCCCACTACCAAAAAAACTATTTATATGACTGTGGGTATAACTCGGAGGTAAAATGATTCTGGGTTCAATCCCCAGTACCACAAAATAAATGAACCAATTAATTAATTGGGGGTCACCTGTGTAAAGTAAAATTAGGCCATATCTTGGCCAAATAAAAACTGTCGAGGTTTATAATTTTAGCCTAAGAATATCTGTCTCCGTTTTCATTTTATAGATGAGGACGATTTAAATTGAAAAGTGCCAAATGACAGGTGGAGTCAAAAGGGGGGTGATTCCTAGAATTTTTTTTATTTTATTTATATATTTTTTTATTTTATATTTTTTATTTATATTTTTTTAAATTTTATTTATATTTTTTTATTTATCCTAGAATATGATTCGTTCTCACTTTTCCTCAACCAAAACAAAATGAAAACCGTGGGCTGTATCTATTCCTGAGGGTTGGCGAATCAATAGATTTTGATTATGTGGCAGGAGCCGCGGGGCTGAGAGAGGAGTCCTTTCTGTCCCGTGACTTCTCAGCCCGCAGTCGCCCTTGCTAGATTCTCATTTCAAGGGCATCGTTCATTCAACAGTGACTGAAAGCCATCAGCCCACTTCTTAAGATCTTTTGCTCTTTTCAGACACAAAGGCGCAACAGCATATTCTTTTTTTGTGTATGTGTGGTACTAGGGATTGAACCCAGGGGCATTCTATCTCCGAGCTACACCCCCAGCCCTATTTTTGATTCTTTATTTTGAAACAGGGTCTC
Source organism: Glis glis (assembly GCA_004027185.1). Taxonomy (NCBI): domain Eukaryota; kingdom Metazoa; phylum Chordata; class Mammalia; order Rodentia; family Gliridae; genus Glis; species Glis glis. Next base: position 18,423 of record PVJS01022192.1, read on the forward strand.
ACTAAATTGCGGAGGACCTCACTAAGTAGCTGAGGCTGGCCGCGAACCTGCGATCCTCCTGTCTCAGCCTCCCAAGTTCGCAACAGTATATTCTACTACTAGATTATAGCCTGTTGAAGGCAGAGGCTGCCCTTTGAAAAAGCCAGAGCTGTTTTCTTTCCAGTAGTTGGAGAAGAGGGGAGGAAAACATGTAAGTATTCTCTCTCTCTTTATTTTTGTGGTACGGGGGATTGTACCCAAGGGCATTTTACCTCGAAGCTACACACACACACAGCCCTATTTATTTATTTATTTATTTGTTTGTTTGTTTGTTTGTTTATTTACTTATTTATTTTCTTAGTTATTAATGAATTAGTAAGTTAATTTTTGTAATTTTTTTCAGAACTGGAGATTGAACCCAGGGGCATTCTACCTCCGAGCTACACCCCCAGCCCTATTTTTTATTCTTTATTTTGAAACCGGGTCTCACTAAGTTGCCGAGGGCCTCACTAAGTAGCTGAGGCTGGCCGCGAACCCCGATCCTCCAGTCTCAGCCTCCCAAGTACTGGGATGACAAGCGTACGCCACCATGCCCGGCTTACAGTCTTTATTTATTTATTTATTTATTTATTTATTTATTTATTTATTTTGCGTTACCGGGGATGGAACCCAGGGGCATTCTACCTCCGGGCTACACCCCAGCCCTATTTTTTAGTCTTTATTTGGAAACAGGGTCTCACTAAGTTGCAGAGGGCCTCACTAAGTAGCTGAGGCTGGCCACGAACCCGAATCCTCCGGTCTCAGCCTCCCAAGTACTGGGATTACAAGCGTGCGCCACCATGCCTGGCTTACAGTCTTTATTTTAAAGAAGTAATATACATATGTCATTTTGTCAATGATGTCTATTATATCATTATTTTTAATTGTATTTACAATAAAAATTGCTAAAATGTGTACTAGTTTCAAAAGGGTTAAAACTTTAAACTTAATAGCACAGTATGCAGATTGTAAAAGTATCTTGACAAAGACATAAATATACCTATGCTAAATAGGGGGGAAAGGAGCATTGTATAGGTGCCATGTTTACCATGTAAAATAAAATAATTGGAAAACCATGAATATTAATAAGAAAAAGGACTGTTCCAGACATAGTGATATACACCTGTAATCGTAGTACTTGGGAGGCTGAGACAGGAGGATCGCAGGTTGGAGGCCAGCCTTGGCAATGTAGTGAGGCCCTCCATAACTTAGTAAGACACTGTTTCAAAAGAAAAATAAAATAGGGCTGGGGGTGTAGCTCAGAGATAGAACACCCCTGGGTTCAATCCCCAATACCAGAAAAAAAGAAAAAGAAACAGAAAAAGGACTGAGGGAAATTATACCAAAATGAAAGTAGAGGTTTTATCTGGGGAAGTTTTTGGCTTTGTTTGGGGGCTGTTTTGTTTTGTTTTTTGTCCCTTTGAATTTTCCAGAATTTTCTAAATTTCCTATAGTAAAACACATCATTTTGATAACAGATAAAAAAGCCCCCCAGACTTCAAAGGAACCTGGCCTTTCCTGCTTGTACTCAGCTGAGACGTAGCTTTCTAGTGGAAATAGAAAGATATGAAACCGTTTTTTTTGTTTTGTTTTGTTTTGTTGTACCGTACTGGGGATTGAACCCAGGGGCATTCTACCTCCGAGCTATACCCCCAGCCCTATTTTTTATTCTTTATTTTGAAACAGGGTCTCACTAAGTTTGGAGGGCTTCACAAAGTAGCAGAGGCTGGCCACGAACCCAGATCCTCCTGTCTCAACCTCCCAAGTACTGGGATTACAAGCGTGCCCTACCCTGCCCGGCTTGAAACCATCTTTTTAAAAGGCCATTTTGGAGCAGGTTACCAGAACAGGCCCTTCGATGCCAGTCTGCAGAGAGCTAACCTTGGCACTCCCTGGCTGAATTCTGTCGCTCTGGGAAGATTTCCGTGAAGAGCAGTTTCATCTTTTCATATTAAAAATGACCTTATGGCCTGCATCTGGGCTTCCCCAATGACTGCAGTTCATTGGTCACAGCCTAAGCAAAAACAAAGGAAAAGCACTTCCATCACACACTGGAAGTCTCTTTTTTATTTCCAGCCCACTCTCCATTTTATTTCCAGCCCAACTCTTCATTTTAGTCCCAGCCCAACTCTCCATTTTAGTCCCAGCCCAACTCTCCATTTTATTCCCAGCACAACTCTCCATTTTATTCCCAGCACAACTCTCTCAGGCTCTCTCTCTCATAGTCAGTGTTGTGGGTTTGGTTTTAACCCTGCACAACTCTCTCAGGCTCTCTCTCTCATAGTCAGTGTTGTGGGTTTGGTTTTAACCCTGCACAACTCTCTCAGGCTCTCTCTCTCATAGTCAGTGTTGTGGGTTTGGTTTTAACCCTGCAGATCCCACGAGGGTGATGGTACCCCCTTCCAGCATGGACGTCACCGTGGGAGAGAGCATCGTGCTGCCGTGCCAGGTCGTGCACGACCACTCGCTGGACATCGTGTTCACCTGGTCATTCAATGGGCACCTGATAGACTTCGACAGGGACGGGGACCACTTTGAGAGAGTCGGAGGGGTAAGTATCAACATCTTCCTGGCAACAGGAAGCACGGCATACAACCCAACCTCTCGAACCCGAATCGAACCGGCTCATTCAGATTAACTCGAAAACGATTACAAAGTTACTGGTTTTTAATTTCCCATAAGCACCTCATTTCACAGACTTCTTAACTCTTTCATGCTTCCTTTTACGTAATGAATAAGACACCACCTTTGAGTAACTGAATATGGTAAGCCTGCTATCTAATCTTCACACTAGTCCCTCAGGTCATTTAATTAATTAATTAATTATTTTATTTATTTATTTGTGTGGTACTGGGGATTAAACCCTGGGGTATTCTAACTCCAAGCCACACCTTGGAGATATAATTTTTTATTTTATTTTATTTATTTATTTATTTGTGTGTATGTGTGTGTGTGTGTATGTCTAGTACTGGGGATGGAACCCAGGGGCATTCTGCCTCCAAGCTACTATTTTATTTTATTTTATTTTATTTATTTTATTATTTTATTTTATTATTTTATTTTATTTTATTATTTTATTATTTTATTTTATTTATTTTATTTTATTTTATTTTATTTATTTAATTTTATTTTATTTTGAAACGGGGTCTCACTAAGTTGCGGAGGGCCTTGCTAAGTTGCTGAGGCTGGCCTCGAACCTGTGATCCTCCTGTCTCAGTCTCCCAAGTGCTGGGATGACCGTCACACTCCACCACGTCTGGTTAGTTATTTATTCCTGTGTGAATGAGAAAGCTGAGGCTCATGGGAGTTTATGAGTTGCCTTCCTTCCACAGCTCCTAAATTACAGCACTCAGCTTTAATATAGATACATATATATTATCATTATCATTATTATTATTATTTGGTACAGGGGATTGAATCCAGAGGCTACCACCAAGCTATACCCCCAAACTTTTTAATTCTTTATTTATTTGTAAACAGGATCTCACTAAGTAGCTGTGGCTGGCCTCAAGCTTGCGATCCTCCTGTCTCAACCTCCCAAGTACTGGGATGACAGATGTGTGCCACCACGACACACTAGTTATTTATATCTGTATATGAAGGAGGAAACTGAGTCACCTGGAGTTGTATAAGACACCTTTCTTCCATAGCTTTCTAAATTATAGCACTCAGCTTTAACATATATACACATATTATTATTATTATTATTATTATTATTATTATTTTGGTATTGGGAATTGAATCCAGAGGCATTCTACCACTGAGCTACACACCCCTAGCCCTATGTATTTATTTATTTATTTATTCATTTATTTACAAACAAGGGTCTCACTAAGTTGCCGAGGCTGGCCTCAAACCTGCGATCCTCCTGTCTCAGCCTCCCAAGTACTGGGATTACAGGCACGTGCCACCACACCTGGGGCACACTACACGCTGGGGGTGTAGCTCGGAGGTAGAATGATCCTGGGTTCAATCCCCAGTACCACACACAAAAAAAATAAGAAAGCAAGTCTTAACGTCACAGTGATGGGTCTTCTACAAGAGCCAAGAGGAGTCCAGTCACTAGCCTAAAGATACATATAAGGAAACAATCCTTAAGTTCTTTGCTTAATAAGGTTCTGTGGTAGATTGTAGAGTGTGCAGCACAGAGCTTGGGCTTTCTAATTTAAAGCTGAGCCAGGTGTGGTGGCATGCACCTGTAATCCCAGTACTTGGGAGGCTGAGAAGGAGGATCACAAGTTCGAGGCCAGCCTCGGCAACTTAGCAAGACCCTGTTTCAAAATAAAATATAAAATAGGTCCGGGCGTGTAGCTAAGAGGTAGAATGCCTCTGGGTTCAACATTCAGTATAAAAAAAAAAAAACCACTAAAAATGGGGCTATGATTTGAAAAGCCCTCCCCACCTTCTCCACTGCCTTAAGAATCTGACATACAGCTGGGCGTGGGGGCGCACGCCTGTCATCCCAGTACTTGGGAGGCTGAGACAAAAGGATCGCAAGTTTGAGGTCAGCCTCACCAACACAGCAAGAATCTCAGCAACCTAGCAAGAACCTGTTTCAGAACAAAAAATAAAAAGAGCTGGGGCTGTAGCTCGGAGGTACAACACCCCTGGGTCCAATCCCCATACCAAAAATAAATAAATGAATGAATAAATAAATAAATAAATAAATAATAAACAAATAAATGATGCCCTGCTCCTCACACACGTGGTCTCTACATAGCCCTGGGGCTATGGCTCAGAGGGAGATACCCTAATGGGGCTAAGTACTCCTGGCCTCCTTTTGTAGAGACAAACCGCTTTCCTGAAGAGTGGTTCTCATTTGACTGTCAACAGGGAAAATGTCTCTCTGTGCAACTAGTACTCCCACCAATCAACTACTGCTAAGAAACAGTTAAGTACAAATTAAGGACAGCATCGCGGATAGAGAGGTCTACACCAGGATGGCTAATACACCGGGATCATTCATGACTTGTAGTGTTAAGACTCCACAATCAAAGAGGTAATCCCAGGCACACGCCTGGAATCCCAGTCCTTGGGAGGCTGAGACAGGAGGATCGCAGGTTTGAGACCAGCCTCAGCAATTTAGTGAGATTCTCAACAACTTAGTAAGACCCTGTTTCAAAATATAATATAAAAAGGGCTGGGGTAAAATGCCCCTGGGTTCAATCCCCAGTATAAAAAAAAAAAGAAGAGGAGGAACCGGGCGTGGTGGCGCACACTTGTAATCCCAGTACTTTGGGAGGCGGAGACCGGAGGATCCGGGTTCAAGGCCAGCCTCAGCTCTCTCTCTCCCTGTCTCTCTCTCTCTCTCTCTCTCTCTACTTAGTGAGGCCCTCTGCAACTTCATGAGACCCGGTTTCAAAATAAAGTATAAAAAATAGGGCCGGGGGTGTAGCGCGAAGGTAGAACGCCCCTGGGTTTAATCCCCAGTACCGTGCAAAAAAAAGAAGAGGAGGAGTTAAGCCCAGGTCATTCTAAAGCCAAGGCCAGAGCCCGGCGTGGTGACGCATGCTTGTAATCCCAGTACTTGGGAGGCTGAGACAGAAGGATCACAGGTTCGCAGCCAGCCTCAGCTACTCAGTGAGGCCCTCTGCAACTTAGTGAGACCGGGTTTCAAAATAAAGAATAAAAAATAGGGCTGGGGGTGTAGCTCGGAGGTAGAATGCCCATGGGTTCAATCCCCAGTACCGCAAAAAAAAGAAAAGAATAAAAAAATAGGGCTGGGGGTGTAGCTCAGAGGTAGAATGCTCCGGGTTCAATCCCCAATTCTGCAAAAACAATTAAATAAATTAAATAAAAGCCCATTTCAGTTTGTGCTTCCTCTGTCAGCATGGTAGAGAGGATGTTTGGTAGATTTGGCCTACGGAGGTTTTAGAAAAGTTATCACTACATGGTCCTCTGCTACCCTCCAGTGCTCTGTCAAGAACATGGTAGGAGATTGTAAAATGGCTTTGTTGTATTCTCTTTGGTAGGAACATAAATGCAAACCTGTGAACAGTTTAGGCTGAGTATTTCCAAGTGGGAATATTCCAAGGAAAAGAATCTCCTGCCTGCCAAATTTTTACCTTAATTCTGACTTTACTTATTTTATGTTATTTTATTTGTTTTTTTTATGTATGTGTTTATTTTATGGCACTGGGGATTGAACCCAGGGGCATTCTACCTCTGAGCTCCACCCACAGCCTTATTTTCTATTTTTATTTTAAAACAGGGCTTCACGAAATTATAGAGAGCCTCGCTAAGTTGCTGAGGCTGGCCTCGAACCTGCAATCCTCCTCTCTCAGCCTCCCAAGTATTGGGATTACAAATGTACATACATCACCACACCTGGCTTCTGGCTTTAATATTTAATTACACTTTAATTTTTAAAGATATAGATCTGGTTGAAATGTGAGAATAGCTAAAATTTTGTGATTTTGTTCAAAATCATGAAATTATGTTAGTTGGTTGCTGTGCTCGGAAATATTCAGGCTGCAAGAAGTTTCTTTGACATTCAAGTCCCCCGATGAATCAAATGAATTATTGAAATAGTGCAGGCATTTCCTAATGTCAACGAGACTTCCACCTTAAAATCAATATGGTTTCCTACCTTCCCTGCACACACCTCCTTGTGAGGTTTATTTTTTATTTAAAATTCTACTTGAACTCAGAATGTGACATTTCCCCGTGTGAAATGTCTTGGGTAAAGAAAATTAACAAGCCAGGCGTTGTGGCGCACGCCTGTAATCCCAGTACTTAGGAGGCTGAGATAGGAGGATCACAGGGTAAAGGTCAGCCTCAGCAACTTAGTGAGTGAGGCCCTCTGCAACACAGTGGGACCCTGTTTCAAAATTAAAAGTAAAATAAAATAGGGCTGGGGGTGTAGCTCAGAGGTAGAATGCCCCTGTATTCAATCCCTAATACCAAAAAAAAAAAAAAAAGCACTGTGGTGGTGAATGGTGGAGGAGTTTTTCCGGGGTGCATAGGCATCCATACCAGGCCATGGTTAGTCCTGTTCATCTGCTAATCCAAAATGCATTTGGCATTTGGACAAGCGGGCACGGTTCCACTCTAGGCGATGTAAGATTCCCTCGGCGAGTCTGGCCTTCATAATCCATTCATTCAAACCCGAGAGCGATCAGAATCCTGGCCAGAGGACAGCGCTGGGCAGGAAAACCTCCAAACGTGGGCTCGCCTCCCACTTCCAAATATAGAGCTTCAAAGTATTAGAATGCCAACGCAGGCCGAGGGCATGTCTCAGTAAACCCAAGACTAGATCAAGAGCCACCCTACGTCAGTTCAAGTGCTTCCGACCAGGGTGGCGCACGGCCCCAGAGACACCAGACACCTGAGCTCCCATCAGAGGTACACTCTCTGCAAACATATGATTTTTGATATGCTTATCTTCCGGACAGATGCACATATTTTTTATTTATTTTATTTTATTTTTTTGCAGTACCGGGGATTGAACCCAGGGGTGTTCTACCTCCGCACTACAGCCCCGGCCCTATTTTTTTTTTATGCTTTATTTTTGAAACCGGGTCTCATGAAGTTGCAGAGGGCCTCACTACATAGAGAGAGAGAGAGAGAGAGAGAGAGAGAAAGAGAGGGAGAGAGCGAGCTGAGGCTGGCCGCGAACCCGGATCCTCCGGTCTCCGCCTCCCAAAGTACTGGGATTACAAGCGTGCGCCACCACGCCCGGCTTCAGATGCACATATTTTTTAATAGGCCATGGCTGGAATCATTAATGTTTCCATCCACCGGTGTAAAATCAATCCATCGGTCACAGTAGCCTTCACGCGATAATGATATTTTGAGCTCGTTAAAAAGTAATCGTAGCCACTTTCCTCTCCTTTATCAGCAGGATTCGGCTGGGGACTTGATGATCCGAAACATCCAACTAAAGCATGCCGGGAAGTACGTGTGCACAGTCCAGACGAGTGTGGACCAGCTGTCCGTTGCCGCAGACCTGATTGTAAGAGGTATCAGATATTTTTTTTTTTTGGTCCATAAAATATTTTCTGTGCTAGGTATTTTAGCACAAAGTTCCAAGAGCTCAGTGGTTTAGAGTTATGGGAAAAAAAAGTGAGCTAAATATTGTAAACAGTGGCTCCCAGCCACAAACACATTTACATCTCCCTTCCTTCCTTCCTTCCTTCCTTCCTTCCTTCCTTCCTTCTCTCCTTCCTTCCTTCCTTCTCTCCTTCCTTCCTTCCTTCTCTCCTTCCTTCCTTCCTTCTCTCCTTCCTTCCTTCCTTCTCTCCTTCCTTCCCTCCCTCCTTCCCTTCCCTCCTCCTCCTCCTCTTCCTCCTCCTCTCTCTTGCTCTCTCTCTCTCGCTCTCTCCTTTTTGCTGTACTTCAGATTGAACCCAGAGGCATTCTACCTCTGAGCTACATCCCAGACCTATTTTATTTTTATTTATTTTTTGTGTGTGTGCTATTTTATTTTTATTTATTTGTGTGTGTGTATGTGGTACTAGCGATTGAACCCAGGGGCATTCTGCCTCCAGGCTATACCCTCAGCCCTATTTTTTATTCTTCATTTTGAAACAGGGTCTCACTAAGTTGCAGAGGGCCTCACTAAGTAGCTGAGGCTGGCCACAAACCTGCGATCCTCTGGTCTCAGGCTCCCAAGTACTGGGATTACAAGCGTGCACCACCACACCCGGCCCTATTTTATTTTTTACTTTGAAACAGGGTCTTGCTAAGTTGCTGAGGTTGGCCTCGAACCTGCAATCCTCCTGTCTCAGCCTCCCTAGTACTGGGATTGTAGGCGTGTACCACCACGCCCAGCTCACGTGCGTGTATTTCTCATAGGGAATTTTCAGAAAAGACACTGAGAAAATCCAGTTCTTTTATCCTAAAAATAACTTCTGCAAGTGCCCCGATTATGGCTGTCAGAGTTGGTATGATTTTCTAGAATAGTTTTAGGTTAACGAAAGCAAAGTGTTGAGAGAGGGATCCAGCTGGGCCCTACTGATGTAAGGGTGGCTTAACAAAATTCAGCCTCAAATTTTCCCCAGTTTCTTTTTTTTTTTTTTCCTGTAAAGCTAATAGGGCTGTCCAGATTTTAAAATATGGCTTTGGCCAGGCATGGTGGTGCACACTTGTAATTCCAGTACTTGGAAGGCTAAGACAGAGGATCGCAGGTTCAAAACCAGCCTCAGCAACTTAGCGAGACTCTCAGCAATCTAGCAAGACCCTGATTCCAAAGAAAAAAATTTTTAAAGGCCTGGGGGTATAAATTGGAGGTAGAATTCCCCTGGGTTCAATCAGAGAGGGATTTAATTTGTATTGAATTGATGTTTGGATTTTCCCAGAGGGGGAAAAAATGGCTTTGGAGAGAAGCACTCCTCGACTAAGTAAATATGCTGGTAGTTGATATAAGAACTAGTATTTATGTGAATTTCCTGAGTATTATTAACATAACCTGATTTGTCCCTAGTTCACCCCAGCTGAGCTACACAGTGGAGCTTCAAAATAACTTGTTAAAGAAATATAAATGGACTTTTAAGAAATGTCTTTAGCCAGGCATAGTGACACACAGCTGTTATCCCAGTACTTGAGAGGCTGAGACAGGAGATCGCAGGTTCGAGGCCAGCCTCAGCAACTTAGCAAGATTCTCAGCAATCTAGTGAGACTCTGTTTCAAAATAAAAATTAAAATAGGGCTGGGGGTGTAGCTCAGAGGTAGAATGCCCCTGGATTCAATCCCCAGTAACATACACATAAACACACACACACACACACACACACACACAAGTCTTTTAATGAAAGTTAAAATCTTAGTGCTCAGGGTTTTCTAAAGTATTAAAAACGAAGCCAGACAAGGGTACAGGTCAGCGGTAAAGCGCTTGCCTAGCATGCACGAGGCCCTGGGTTCGATCCCCAGCCCTGCAAAAAAAATAAAATAAAAATAAAAACAGAGCCAAGACAGGGCATCGAAAGAATCTCTCAGCTCACATCTTGTCCATCAGGATTCCTGTTAGTCTTGAGCCATCTTTGGCAGCTGGCGGGGCCCGTGGCAGAACTTTAAGTACAAGAAAATAAATATTCAGGATATCGGAATCGCAGGCGGGTGAATCCCAGTGCTCAGGGAACGAGCGGCATTATGGGAAGCAACTGAGGTGGGGAAATGGGTAGGAATTAGCAACTTAAATGGTCAAGACAGGTTAAAGAGAAACAGCATTTATTCCATGTCTGTTTTGGTTACCTTTAAATTGCCTTAAAAATGGGGAAACGCTCAGCAAGTGTGGTGCACATGTATATCCCTGTCGCACTGAACTCCATTATGATGTGAGACTATCACGCACCAATAAAAGCATAGTAAAAATAATAAAATGTCGGGCATGGTGGCGCACGCTTGTAATCCCAGTACTTGGGAGGCTGAGACTGGAGGATCCGGGTTCGCGGCCAGCCTCAGCTACTTAGTGAGGCCCTCTGCAACTTAGTGAGACCCTGTTTCAAAATAAAGAATAAAAAATAGGGCTGGGGTGTAGCTTGGAGGTAGAATGCCCCTGGGTCCAATTCCCAGTACCACAAAAAATAATAAAATATTTATTTTAATTGCCTAAAAACAAAAAACAAAACAGACAAGCAACAACAACAAAAAAAACCCATTCAATTATGGTACAGATAAGATCTACATAAAAGAAAAAAAAATACTTTCAATCTAGGTAGATATGTCCACAGAATAATTTGCAGAAACATGTTTATTTCCCTTTAAAAAATATACCAAAGCCAGTCTACTCTCCTCTCGGGGACAAAAGAATTCTATCGCTGGAAATTTATCTTCTATTTAATTAGGCTAACGTTCAGATCAGCAGTTTAAACGGCCATAAATTAGACTAATAAATATTTAAATCAGTAATACTTGAAGTTCTTAAATGATATTGTATACTTCATTTCACAGAAAATAACATCGAATACCAAGAGGAATTTGCCAACGCCGTCTAAAAGAAAGTCTAGTCATCTGTTAATAAGGGTGATAAATTAATATGCCATTTAAAGGCATAATCTTTCATTTTATCTCCTCCTGCTCTGCCCTTAGAGCTTTTCTGCACATTACAGGAGGGAGACGGAAATGCATTTTATAATTTCACTGCCCTGGAAGAGATTTTCATATAGGAAATTAGAATAGCTTTGAGTGTGAACTTTGATTCTCCGATGGCGGCTTTATTGAATCTGTAGCACTCTTAATAGCAGCTAGAAAGGCCTCCTTTCCTAAGCAAGAAGCAGACAACAAGCTGAGCATGGTGGTACACACTTGTCATCCCAGTACTTGGAAGGCTGAGACAGGAGGATCGCAGGTTCGAGGCCAGCCTCAGCAATTTAGCGAGACCCTCAGCAACTTACCGAGACCCTGTTTCAAAGTGGAAAAACGAAATAGGGCTGGGGGTATAGCTCAGAGGTAGAAAGCCCCTGGGTTTAATCCCAATAGCAAAAAGAAAAATAAAATGAGAAGCAGAGAAGACCACAAAACCAGTTGTCCCTCTGCCGTTGCTTGTGACCAAACTTCTAAGGCCCCACCATGTTATCATTTTGGTCAGAGAACAAACGTTTGCACATTTTGTCATTTTGAAAGCGGGACCCAACTTCCCGAAAGCAAAGGTAGTATAAACGTTTCATAAGGTCAGAGCTACGCGTTGGTGAGGGTGGGTGGCAGGAAGATGAAGAAGAAGAAGAAAGTCGTGAGATACCATTTTTCTCTACAAAGGTCGAAATCAGGCCATACTTAAGTTTCCTTCTTACCTAGAACGGCCAGCAGTGGACACGGAGCCTTCTTAGCAGTGCAATGTCGGAGGAGTTGGAGGGGACACTTTTCTATTTGTGGTACTTAGATTCTAAAGGCCATGGAAGCAAGGAAAAAGGGAGCCGGGCATGGTGGCGCAGGCTTGTAATCCCAGTACTTTGGGAGGTGGAGACCGGAGGATCTGGGTTCAAGGCCAGCCTCAGCTCTCTCTCTCTCTCTCTACCTAGTGAGGCCCTCCACAACTTCGTGAGACCCGGTTTCAAAATAAATTATAAAAAATAGGACCAGGAGTGTAGCGCGGAGGTAGAACGACCCTGGGTTCAATCCCTGGAACCGCAAAAAAAAAGAAAAAAGGATGAAATGCCCAAAGGAAAAAGGATGAAAGCCGGGCGTGGTGCTGCAGGCTTGTAATCCCAGTATGTGGGAGGCTGAGACAGGAGGATCGCAGGTTCGAGGCCAGCCTCAGCAACTTAGCGAGGACCTTCGCAACTTAGTGAGACCCTGTTTCCTAATAAAAAATAAAATAGGGCTGGGGGTGGAGCTCAGAGGTAGAATGCCCCTGGATTCAATCCCAGCATGAGAGAGAGAGACAGAGAGAGAGAGAGAGAAGGAAGAGGAGGAGGAGGAGCAGGAAAGAGGGAAGGTGGGAGGAAGAGAAGGAAACAGGAGGGAGGGAGGGAGGGAGGGAGGGAGGAAGGAAGGAA